>JAPKLW010008404.1:0-13450 GCA_026898455.1 Plectranthus barbatus | reverse complement strand
CTTGGAGGAGAAGCCATTGAAGATAGAGAGATCATCATCGATAGTTTGTTTTTAGATTTTGAGTTGTACAAGATGGTGAATGATTTCCTATTTTATTTTATTCTCTTCACAAGTATGAGCTAACTCCATTTAACACTTGGGTTGTGGAACAAAATCACTTACGCTTGATTATATGTTAGAATGATGTTTTGTATGTCTGAGCTTGTCTTTGATCTTGTTTAATCTCGTTTCTTGAGCACGGAAGTGGAAAGAAAAACATCATCTATGGATACCGGAAGGTAAAATAGACCGAGGAGATCCTAGACAATTGTGTTAATATTATAGGCATATGAGATAATGCAACTTAGGAGAACTAGACTTCATGATTTCATTACTGGAATACTGTGGTAATCATATGCCTATGATGCACAGTAGAATAGTGCAGATCTAGTAGAGCGACAGCTTGCTAGACAGATTTAGGAAAGTTCTAAGGTTCAGATAAATGCAAGACAAAAGCTCTAGCATATAAGATAGCAAAAGTGAATTGTATTCCATAACCCGAGTGTGCCTTTTATTATTGTGAATCAGTTTATATATTATGTGTTTATTTTGTGGAACGAGGAAGTATTATTGATTTTAGTTTTATTTGGAATTATAATCTATGCATATTTATGTTTTGAGTAGAAGTTAGTGACAAACACCTCTTCATTTGCAAGCAATTCTTAGTGCACGGTTTAAAAACTCACTCCTTTGGGTTCGATATCTGGTCTCACTTTGTCGGGGAGTGACTAAAAATTAAATCTGAATGCATTTGAATTGCTTGAGTATTATATTATATAACCTGACATGAATGCTTCTGGAAACTAATCATTTTCTCTATGCAGGGGGGCCAGTAGTTTATGAGTGAAAAGACTGTACGAGAGCTGTTTCCATTTGATCCAGAAATTGAGAGGACTTTTAAGAAGAACAGGAGAAAACAAAAAATTAAGAAGATGGCTGAAGAAAATCCAGAAAGTAATATTGATGATAAGGACAGAATAATTAGGACCTATATGACACCAAGATTTACTGACTTTGATCCAGGGGTGGTAAGACCTGAGGTGCAGGCACAACATTTTGAGTTGAAGCCTGTTATGTTTCAAATGTTGCAGAGTCTGGGGCAGCTTGATGGACAAGCTACAGAAGATCCACACCTACATATGAGATCTTTCTTGGAGATCTGTGATAACTTCAAGCTGCAAGGAGTAACACCTGAGACTCTAAGGATGCGACTATTTCCTCTCTCTTTAAGGGATAGTGCCAAGACCTGGCTCACAAATCTGACACCTGGATCTGTGACAACTTAGAATGAGCTTGCAGAGACTTTCTTAATGAAGTACTTCCCTCCTACTCGGAATGCTAGGTGTAGAAATGCAATCATGTCCTTTAGGCAAGATGATGAATCTGTCAGTGAGGCATGGGAAAGGTATAAGGAACTGTTAAGAAGGTGTCCAAATCATGGGATACCCTATGGTATTCAGATAGAGATATTCTACAATGGACTAACTAGAAATTCAACAATGATAATTGATTTTACTGCCGGAGGAGCTCTATTGGATAAAACATATAATGAGGCATGTGAAATCTTGGACAAAGTGGCTGCAAACAACTATCTCTGGGCAAATTCTAGGGCAACAACTATTTCTACTCCAAAAGTTGTAGGGGTCCTAGAAGTTGATCCCATGAAGGCTCCCACTGCACAAATGGAAGCCTTAGGAGCAACCATGAAGAATATTGAGAACAACACTAGTCAAGCCATGATATCTCCTATGCCAACAGAGTCTGTAATGGTTTTGAGCTGCATCTATTGTGGAGAAGGTCATCGGTTTGAGGAATGCCCTTCGAATCCAGCATTTGTTTGTTACATGGGAAACAGACCTCAACAATATCAGGGAAACAATAACCCTTATTCTAATACTTACAATGCAGGGTGGAGGAATCACCCCAATTTTTCATGGTCTGGGCAAGAACATTAGAATGCTGTAGCACGGGAAAAGCATAACAATTTTAACAAAGGTAGTTACAACCAACAACTGAATAACCAGCAGCAAGGTAACCAGCAGCAAAGTTTGGAGGCACCACCTCAGAAGCCTGAGAAAAGTATGGAGGAAATGATGAAAGAGTTCATGGCTAAGAATGAAGTCAGACTGAAATGTTAGGATGCCTTGATACAGAGTCAAGCATCCTCTCTGAAGAATCTGGAAGTTCAAATGGGTCAGTTGACCAATGATATTAGGAACAGACCACAGGGAAGCCTACCTAGCAATACAGAGAACCCTATAGGGGGAAATGAGTAGTGAAAGGTGGTGACCTTAAGGAGTGGAAAACAGTTTGATGAAAGACTTGCAAAAGCACAACAAAAAAGAGGTGGAATCGCCAGCAAAAGAGGATCAGACTGGAACCAAAACAAAAAGAGGTGGAATCTGATTTGCTTATCAGATTGACTAATTTGGTGTTCTTGAGGCCGAGCGGAGATAGTCACTAATTAGTAATCTAGGTTATATTTGCCCAACCAAGGAAATATAGCATTATTACAGTATTCCACCTGTTAATTTAATTGTTTCTACATGTTATCCATAATAAGCATTCTTCCCTAGAATCCGTGTTCCTTTAAATTTGCTTTCAAGACCTCTTTAATTTTTAGCATTGTCATCTTTATTTTCCAAATAAAACCCTGATTTTCTGTTTCCTCAAACAATGAATCTTAGGATCATAATTAGTACATAGGATAGTTTCGTTATACAATTCCCCTGGATTCGATAAGCTTAGGGTTCCTTATAAATTTATTTGCCAATGTTGCTATAATTTATCTGTAGATTTTATTTGCCAATGTTGCTATGAATAGATGGTGGTTGCATTGGTTGAGAATGATCAACTCAACTTAATTTAGTCACTTGGCCAAATTTTCCCTACCCTTCACAAAAAGCCTACATTACAACCTAATGAAAGTCCTTTTTGATTCTAGACTTGTGTGCACATTCTAGCAGTGGAGATATTAGAAAATTTGCTAGCATATGGTAGAAATTTCTTCATACATGTTGTTGAGTGCTTTCATCTATACCTTAAACACTTGAGAGTTGAGCGATACACTTCCCGTGAGTTCTTCCACTTTTGATGAATTTTCCATCTCTTTCAAATTGCTTGTGTAGTGGATTTTTTACCCTTGACTGTGATGAATCTTGTGAGGCATTGCACTTTAATTGCATGATCTTTTGATTTCTTTCTTGCCTATTGATTGAGGACAATCAAACATTCAAGTTTGGGGGGTTTGATAAGCTCATTATTTTACTCGCTTATCTATATTATTTTCTACTATTTTATGTAGTTTTATTGAGTTTATATATATAAATTCTATGCATGAGTCTATATTAGGTGGTATTATGCGCGTCTTGGTGTTTTTGCAGGTTTTAGGCCTAAGTTCACGAGAAAACCGTTCCGAAAGCAGTGACGTGTAAGAGTAGCAGTGAAGAGTTCCTCCACACAATGGATTCGGGCTATTGGTGTATGGCAATGGATGAAGCTTTGAGTTAGCTCTCCAACGCAACTGGAATCGGGCCAATCGGAGTTCGGGAGAGGAAGTTATGGCCAAAACCGTGAGACCGCGCAGAAGGGGCGAGAGACCACATCGATCGACGTGAATCCACATTGATCGACGCCAAAGAGAAAGCCACATCGATCAACGCCAATCCACATCGATCGACGCGAGTCTGCTGGTGCGGGAATTTGATGAAAATCGGATTTATTCATATCTTTAGCCCTAGATTTGATAGGATACACATCCACCCCTATAAATACCTAGTAATTTCGACTTTTTAGAGGAGGCATCATCATATTTTTCAGTTTTTAGAGTTTTGAGAGTTGGGAAACACGAAACCCTTTTATTTTTCTTGTAACTTCTTTACTTTTATGCAATTTAATATGTTTTCTTTTGGATTTCTATCTGCGATGAGTGGCTAGAAACCCTAGCGGGTTCTAGGGTTTGATATTATTATGGATGCATGTTAGGATTAATTAATTAGGTTCATGATTCCTGTGATTATTTTCTAATTCTAAATTAATTCAAGGACCGAGAGGTGACGATTAATTTAGATGTCTAGCTATTGATAGAAGGACCGAGAGGTGAATATTGATAGTGAGATAGGGAATGCATGATACACTTTATACTGTCCAATGAGATGTATTAGACTGTAGGGATTGAACTGATTTGCTTATCAGATTGATTAATTTGATGTTCTTGAGACCGAGCGTAGATAGTCATTAATTAGTAATCTAGGTTATATTTGCCAAACCAAGGAAATATAGCATTATTATAGTATTCCACCTGTTAATTTAATTGGTTCTACATGTTATCCATAATAAGAATTCTTCCCTAGAATTTGTGTTCCTTTTAATTTGCTTTCAAGACCACTTTAATTTTAGCATTGTCATCTTTATTTTCCAAATAAAACCCTGATTTTTTGTTTCCTCTAACAATGAATCTTAGGATCATAATTAGTACATAGGATAGTTTCGTTATACAATTCCCCTGGATTCGATAACCTTAGGGTTCCTTATAAATTTATTTGCCACTGTTGCTATAATTAATCTGTAGATTTTACAGTGATCAACCACCATTCCCTGTTAGATTCAAGAAATAGAAGGAAGATGAGCAATTCAAAAAGGTTTTGGACATGCTCAACCAAACTCACATCAATGTACCTTTGGTGGAAGCATTGGAGCAAATGCCTACTTATGTTAAATTTCTGAAGGACATTCTGACTAAGAAAAAAAAAAGGCTAAAGGAGTTTAAGACTGTGTCCTTGTTTTAGGTAGTTAGTGGGCCTTTGAGAAGGCAGATTCCAGCAAAGCCAAAGGATCCAGAGAGTTTTACCATCTCATGTTCAATTGGAGGAATGGAAGAGCACTTTGTGATCTGGGAGCCAGTGTGAATTTAATACCACTGTCAATCTTCAAGAAGCTGGGAATAGGAGGAGCAAGACCAACAACTATTACCTTGCAACTTGCCGACAGATCAACTGTGCACCCAGAAGGAAAGATTAAAGATGTGTTGGTTAGGGTAGATAAGTTTATTTTCCCTGCAGACTTTATTATTTTGGACTATGAAGCTGATAGAGAAGTACCCATCATTCTGGGAAAACCCTTCCTGGCCACAGGCAGAACCTTGATTGATGTGGAGAAAGGAGAGTTGATCATGAGGGTCCATGAAGAACAGGCTACTTTTAACCTGTATAACACTATGAAGTTACCAGATGAACCAGAGAATTGTTTCACAGTTGGGATTTTGGAGTCGGTAGTGGAGGAGTACACTGCAGATCTACAAAAAGAAGAATTTGAGGATGAGGAAGTGTCTGAAGAAAATGTTGTAGCATGGGTAGAGCATGGTGCAAAGTTTGGGGGGGGACAAGCCCAACTTTGAATCATTAGATCTTATGAATAGGGAACAGAAGGAACCAAAATCTTCCCTCGATGCACCTCCTGAACTGGTGCTAAAGCCTCTACCAGATAACTTAAAATATGTGTACTTAGGAGAAGCAGAAACTCTACCTGTGATAATTGCTTCAAACTTGAAAGAGGAGGATGAACAGAGATTGATGCATATGCTTAAACAGCACAAACAGGCAATTGGATGGACCATATCAGATATTAAAGGAATCAGCCCTACCATCTGCATGCACAAGATACTGCTGGAGGATGGGAGTAAAAATTCAGTACAACCACGGAGAAGGCTCAATCCTAACATGAAATAAGTTGTGAAGAAAGAGATAATCAAATGGTTGGATGCAGGAATCATATTCCCTATTTCAGACAGCTCATAGGTGAGTCCAGTGCAGTGTGTGCCTAAGAAGGGGGGAGTTACTGTTGTGCAGAACGAGAAGAAAGAGATGATAGCTACAAGGACAGTCTCTGGGTGGAGGATTTGTATAGATTACAGGAAGTTAAATGATACCACCAGGAAGGATCACTTCCCACTGCCATTTGTAGATCAAATGCTAGACAGACTGGCTGGTCAGGATTATTACTGCTTCTTAGATGGGTATTCAGGTTACCATCAAATAGCAATAGCCCCAGAGCATCAAATCTTGACTACTTTTACATGCCCTTATAGAACCTTTGCATTTAAAAGGATGTCATTTGGCCTTTGTAATGCTCCAACAACTTTCCAGCGTTGCATGATCTCAATATTTTCTGAGATGATTGAGAATGGGTTAGAGGTGTTTGTGGATGATTTCTCAGTTTTTGGAAAAGACTTTAACACCTGTTTAGGAAATTTGGAAAGGGTTCTGCAACTTTATGAGAAGTCACAGCTGGTTTTAAACTAGGAAAAATGTTGCTTCATGGTGCAGTAGGGCACAAGATTTCAAACAAAGGCATTGAAGTTGATCCTGCAAAAATCGAAGTTATTGACAAGATGCTAGTTCCAACTTCAGTGAAAGCAGCTAGAAGTTTTCTGGGCCATGCTGGATTCTATAGAAGGTTTATCAAGGATTTTTCTAAGATAGCCAAGCCACTTTCAGAACTGCTAGAACAAGACAGGAAGTTTGACTTCAGCAGTGAGTGTATGAAGGCATTTACTAAGTTGAAAGCTGCACTTGTCACAACCCCTGTAATGCAACCACCAAGCTGGGATGAACCTTTTGAGCTAATGTGCAATGCAAGTAACTATGCTGTGGGAGCAGTGTTAGGACAAAGAAAGAATAAGATCTTCAGATCCATTTATTATGCAAGTACGACAATGGATGGAGCACAGAAGAATTACAGTACTACAGAAAAGGAACTGTTAGCAGTAGTGTTTGCCTTTGATAAGTTTAGGTCTTATCTGGTTGGAGCTAAGGTGATTGTGTTTACAGATCATTCTGCAATCAAGTAATTAATGGCTAAGAAAGATGCAAAGCCAAGGCTCATCAGATGGATACTTCTTTTGCAAGAGTTTGATTTAGAAATTAAAGACATAAAAGGAATAGAAAATCAAGTTGTTGATCATCTATCAAGGTTGGAAAACCCATTTGGAGTGGATGACATAGTCCAGATCAATGATGACTTTACAGATGAGCAACTCATGGCATGCAAGGAGGATGCACCTTGGTTTGCAGACTTTGCAAATTATCTTGCCACAGGTAGGAAACCTTATGGTTTGCATGGACAACAATTGAAGAAGTTTCTACATGATGCAAAGTTCTATTATTAGGATGATATAACTCTGTATAGGTTGGGACCTGATCAGATTTTCAGAAGGTGATTCCATATATTTTGAGTGAATGACATGCTTCAGCATATGGAGGGCATTTTGGTGGACAGAGGACAGCTGCTAAAGTGCTGCAATCAGGCTTTTACTGGCCAGGGATTTTCAAGGATGCATTTGAATTTGTAAAGAATTGTGACAGATGCCAAAGAGTGGGAAATATACCAGCCAAAAATGCTATGCCTTTGAATAATATTGTGGAAGTAGAATTATTTGATGTGTGGGGAATGGACTTTATGGGGCCATTTCCATCCTCGTTTGGGAATGAGTACATCTTATTAGCTGTTGGCTATGTATCTAGATGGGTGGAAGCTTGTGCTTGTGTTCACAATGATGCTGCCACGGTTATAAAATTCTTGCATAAGAATATCTTTACAAGGTTTGGAACTCGAAGGGCAATAATAAGTGATGAGGGTACACATTTTATTAATAAAAGTCTGGCTGCTATGCTGGCCAAGTATAACATTAATCACAAGGTTTCAACTGCATATCATCCACAAACCAATGGGTTGGCTGAGTTGTCAAACAGAGAAGTGAAAAGTGTGCAGGAAAAAGTGGTGAACACTACAAGGAAGGATCGGTCAAAACATTTGGATGATTCGTTATGGGCTTATAGAACAGCCTACAAAACACCCTTGGGATGTCTCCCTACAGGCTTGTCTTTGGGAAAGCCTGTCACCTGCCTTTGGAAATGGAGCACAAAGCATATTGGGCCACTAGGAAACTTATTCTTGATCCTAAGGTAAGTGGAGAAAAGAGGATATTGCAGCTTAATAAACTTGAAGAACCGAGGCTGCAAAGTTATGAAAATGCCAAGATATACAAGGACAAAGTGAAAAGATAGCATGGCAGCAAGATTGCAGATAGAAATTTGGAAGAGGGATAGAGGGTGCTACTTTTCAATGCCAGATTGAGATTGTTTCCTGGCAAGCTTAAATCCCGGTGGTCATGACCTTTCACTTTGGTCAAAGTCTACCCTTATGGAGCTGTGGAGCTGAAGGATGAAAGCACAGGGAACACCTTCAAGGTTAATGGACAAAGGGTGAAACAATATCATGGAGGAAGCTGGGAGAAGCTGAAGGCTTCCACTCAAGTGCAGGAGCCTTCAAATTGAGGTAACCTAAGCTATCATGAGGATAAATGAAACATGTGGTGATAGCTTAGGATTTTCATTTTAATTCTGCATCTTATTTTCTGCCTAATTAAATTTAAAATTGTTTTGATTAAGTCTTAGGAGACCGAATGCTACAACCTGTGAGTAACATAGGTATTAGGTAGAATAAATTTTATTTAAAGTAAGTTAGGAGTTTATTTGATGTTTTTGTTTTATTTACACTTATAAATAAAAAAAGCGAGGACAGTCAGAATGGTAAGTGGAGTTAAGAAAATTTTGCATGAGTCAGCATGGCTTGCAAATAGCCGTTGAGAGGAGAGAGAATGGTGACATCTGTTAACCCTTACCCCTAGGAATGACGGTTTTGGTAACTTACCTTTTAATTTTGAAAGGAAAGGAGGTGTCTAATCAAGGGAAGTCGAAAGGTTTCCTTATTTCTTGTGTCGGTTAATGCTTAAAGTAGGTGTGTATATATATTGTACATATTGTGAAAATCAAACAAAACCACCTCCTTCTTTAGCATTCGGGGAGAAAAGTTTGGAAGATCTCGTGGCACAAATCAGAGTTTTTGTCGAGAAACAGGTTTGAATTCATCACTTACTTTTTTCTCTTGCTTTTGGCTATTTTTCTCTCTTTAAACAATGCAAGAACTTTGTAAAAAAAAGAGAGAGGAGAGACGATACTTCGCGAACCAGAATGTCGGGTATGTCTGCGAAGTTGTAATTTCTTGGGTGATTGAACTGCCTCTATTGGTGTAGTTAAAATTTCTGTGAGCATGATTTGTAAACCTGTGAATTTAAGTCTCTGTTGGAAAAAAAAATTTGTTTCGGGTTATGTTGATCATTGCGAGTCATATGCAGTAGTTCTGACATGAGGCTCTAACAATTTGTATGTTAGGGATTAGACTATATCTTAACTCCAAGGTTTGTTATTTATTTCTCTTTGATGAACTATGACTGAACTCAAAGTTTGGGGGTAGATATCTGTCGTACTGGGAATTAAAAGTAATCAAATGCCAAAAGTTTGTCAAAAGCATGCCATTGCAGTAGTCTAGTTACTTTTGGGTCTCTGAATTTGAATTTCGTGCAGAATCCAGTATGAGGACAAAGCAGAGTGGAAAGAAGGGACCAGGAATGGAGATTGAATCTATTGAAGAAAATCCAAAGGAAGAAAGTCCAGTCTCGCCGAAACCCAAGGGAAAACCAAAGGCGAAGAAGACAGAACCTGTTCAGGGATTAAGGAGGTCTAGCCGGGCTGCTGTGTCTATCATAGCCCAACGGAATGCTAAGCTACCCCCTACAAGCATGGAGAACCCTGTGGTGATCCCTGATGCACCCAAGAAAAAACAAAAATCTTAGAGCGCAAAACCCAAGACAGGAAATTTGATGGATTTGGTTGAAGATGCTACTTCTAAGGCTGAACCTAAGATTTCAGAGGAAACTGAAGGAGAGAAAGATACCGCCAGCAGTGAACCTGAACAGTATAAGGAAGCCAACCTGAGTGCTAAGGATACCACAAAAGGCCAGCTGAGGAGCCTGAGATAGAACAAGAACCTGAACAGTCTGAGGAAGCTAATTTGAGTGTTGAGGAAACCACAAAAGGCTAGTCTGAAGAGCCTGAAGCTAAACAAGGACTAGAAGATCAAGAGAACGAGGATGATGAGCAAGAGAGTTTTGAAGAGCAACGACAGTCTGTTACCAAAGGATATGAATCAACAAGTGAGGATGATAATGACAAAGGGGAGGAAAATTTTGAAAACAAAGAGGAGTTGGAAAAGGCTGATGCTACAGCATCTGAAGAGCCTGAGGTTGAAGCTGATGAGCAACCAAATGCTCCGAAAGGAAATGTTTATGTGTCGATGAAAGGTACCAAGGGCAAGAAGAGAAAGCAAGCTGAAACTATGGAAGATGCGAAAGGGATTTTGAGAAATCAGAAAACAGGTTAGCAAGTGAAGGTGGTGGCAGTAAATGAGACAGGGGAAAGTTCAAAGGAGACCGCAACCAAGTCAAAGAAAAGGGAAATCAAGCGAGGGAAGGCCAAAGTGGTGGACCTATCGGCCGAAGAGATTGAGAGGATTCCAAAATTCTCGTCTGATCTGCATAAAGAAATGATGCAAGCTCTGGCCAGTCGTAAATTCACGCTAGAGCGAGGGTTTAAAGACTTATCCAAGCTGCATGAGAGTTTGGTTAAGAGTGTTGAGAATCGAGGGTGGGAGCCCTTTGTGGTGATGCAGCCAGCACCTGTCATTGCTCTAGTTCAAGAGTTCTATGCAAACTGTGAGCAATCCACAATAGTTGATTATGATCTCCGAGCAATTGTGAGAGGAAAAAAGGTTATCCTAAACCCCAGAACGGTACATGCAGTTTATGGCACGCACCCACCTCAACCGGACAACTTTATGGATTTGCTGACCTTTGTAACAAAAGAACAACTTGATGAGGCTTTGCGCGTGGTAGCTATACCTGGTGCCCGATGGGTCGATGAGACAAAAGACAACATTTATGTCCTTGCTAGTTTCTTGACTAATGATGCTAATGTATGGATTCATTTTCTGAGAAACAGGATCAGCTCCACCACTCACAACACGTTGGTGGGCCAGGACCGAATCCTGATGGCAGCTGCGATTATCAAAGGGGATCCGATCGACATTGCACCCTTCATCATCGACTCTATAGCTTTCCAAATTTCAAAGAGGGCTGGGCCGCTTGTCTGTCCCTCATTGATTTCAGAACTGTGCAAAAGAGCTGGAGTCCCTTTCCACCCTGATGAGCCAAGGAACATCGCAAAGAGCTATTTCAACATCCAATATCTGACGAAGAGGCATGCCCAGGCGCAATCCAGAGCTCAGGGTGAGAAACTTGCTGAAGATGGTGATGCACTTGAAAATCTGCAGGTTGAGCTGCTGGAAGTCAAGGAGAAGTAGGCGAAGTTGCTGAGAGGATTCAAGCTCATGCACAAGGTGCTACTGAAGGTCAAAGCCCAGACAATGAAGTTGCTGAAAAAGAAGGGTCGCCGTCTGCAAAACAGTAAAACTGTTGGGGGTTCTGCATGATGAACAACGTCAATTCTGAACCCATCTAACTTCTGCATAAACAATTTCTGATTTGGTTATGTTTAAGTTTATTTATCGCTTTTGTGGTTTGTTTTGTTTGTAAAAGTGTCTGAACCGTATGCTGGTATCATGTTACAACATGAAGCTCATTTAGTTATTTTAATAAAAGCTTTAAGTCTAGTAGTCATATCTCCTTTGCCCAATGATGTCTTGATTCTTATCTTTCTTACTTATGCATGATTGATGATAATCACGATTGTTGAGGGTCACTCCACATTTACTTTTTGAGGTTTAGCTTTGTACATGAAAATCTGGTTTGCGAGGCAAAGCTCTCATTTATCTTTGTTTTTGAAAAAAACCTGATATGCTAGACATATGCTTGAGCTTAGCTAGTACGGCATCATGAACTTTTAAATGTGAAGTACCACCTACCCTGAGTTTGACCTTGGTTGAAACAAAATAGGAATAAGCCTTACACTTAGAGATGATTAAGGCCGTCACTTGATCTTTGTGCCTTCATATGTTTCTGTGTTTCAAATGAATATATCCTTGCACCTAGATTTTGAGCTTGAGCCTTTTTCTTGATTGCACCTGCTTAATGTTAGCCAAATTCCATACACGTCCTAGTCTAGAGGATTGGTTTGACTTAGTTTTCTTTTAACATTGAGGACAATGTTATGTTCAAAGTTTGGGGGGTACCACTTCTACTTGAAGTGTTATTTTTGTAAGATCCCTGCCTTAAAAATGATGAAAAGTTAGGCAAATTTGTTAGCCTGGAAAAAAAAGAAGAAGAAAAACATCTCGAAAAGAGATGTATGCAAATAAGGCTGGTGCAGCCACATGTATAGTCATATATTTATAAACAGAAAGAAAAGAGGAACAAAAGGGGGTAGAATAAGTTCAATGTTAGAACGGAAAGGACAATGCCTCTAGACTCAAGCTACTGCATCCAAATTTCCTCACCATGAACCTTGGCCAAACATTAGAAGCCTCGAAAGTCCTTTTGATCTAAGTGGAGTGTGAATCTTATTAGTGGAAAGCAAGAGAAAACGAATGGGTAGAAGAAAAAAAGTGGCACTGATGAGCATTAAGGCTTGAATAAGTAGTTAAAGTTAAGCTCAATCATACTTTAGCTATCTTGAAAATTGATTGTTCTTTTGAGCTTTGATTGTTGAACCCGAATGAATGTATATTGTTAAACTTTGAAAACAAAGAGGACTGAAACTTGATAACTTGGAGAGTTGTCTTTCATGCTTTCTTTTTAAAAATTTTTGAGGGCATCATATAGGAGATTGATTAGTCTGACTTATTGCTAGTAAAATTTGAGGAGTCTTTTAGTTTTATTTAGTTGCATGGGGATAAGCAACATCTTATGTTTAGGGGGTGATAAATTTCATAAAGAGTTATCTTTTGATCTCTTCTTATAAAAATTAGGTGTTGTTTTGAATAAGATTGTTCTTAATCAGAGTCCTTTGTGGTTGTTTTTACATCTTTGTGATTATAGAATGTTATCTTAGCTATTGCAAGTTTTAATAAGTTTTTGCAAGCTTTTTGTGAAGTTTTGACCAGGTTCGGAATGCTAGAGCTTCTGTCTCGCATGATAGTCAGTAGCTATGCTTGAGCATGGGAGATGCAAAATGGACAGAAAGAAGAGGATCTTCTCTCTCCGGGACCACTTGAAGACAAAGATAAAGTTCCTTTTTCATCTTGTCTGTTGGAAGGACAGGTGTCGCAATGGAAGCCGAATCCTTGTCTGAGAGGAACAATGACACTTTTACACGTGGACAAATCTTAGGAAGAGGTGAAGGATCAATGGTGTTGAAAAGAGAGGCGAAAATATCAACAAGTGAGAGGACATTTTTCTGAGATACACAACAAAGAATACACCCGGGGAGGTAGCACACGAGCAGAGGGAGATTGAGTAACAATCTTGGAGGAGAAGCCATTGAAGATAGAGAGATCATCATCGATAGTTTGTTTTTAGATTTTGAGTTGTACAAGATGGTGAATGATTTCCTATTTTATT
>JAPKLW010008403.1:0-13451 GCA_026898455.1 Plectranthus barbatus | reverse complement strand
GAAGTCCAAAGAAGAGAGAAGAACTACTACAACTGCTTCTACGATTCAAAAAAGACAATTATTGAGAGATAACGAAGCAAAGCGAAAGAGTAGTCAGTTGAGAGCACGTTAAAGAGACAAGATGAATTTAAAGCTCTCAACAAAAGTGTCATACATTGAATATCTGACACTGCATTCAAGAAGAGATTCCTTGACCTTGTTCGAGAATTAATCATTGGGATAACTTCCATCCTAGGAAGCATCCAGCAGTCACATCTCTAAAAACAGATTGACTAAGACGGGCTTTTGCCAAAAACACACAGAAGAGTTCAGGAAGGAACTTAAAAGCTTCCATTACAGCGAGAATAAGTTTTACAAAGGTGTCGCCCTTAACTTAGCCGCAGCTGTCAAAAGATAAAGTGACGGAGGATAGCTTTGTAGTGGCTGGCTTGAAAGCTCACCACATGCTACAAGTGACCGGCGAATCTTTGTACTTTCATATATCTTTTTAGTGAAAATTCTAAGTGTTCGATTGAGAAGTGGACGTAGATCTTAAGGATCGAACCACTATAAATCCTGTGTCTTTGTTACTGTTTTATTTTTTCTACCATTGATTTAAAACCTAGCAACCTCAAGTTGCTAGTGTATATTTGAAACAATCTTAACTCCAACTTTAAGCTAAACATTTGAAAAGGATCTAAGTGCAAGATAACTTGAAATATTCCACTGCATTTGTTAAATAGTCTTCCGCTGCTTAACACGACTCTGATCAGGGACCAACAAGTGGTATCAGAGCAAGAGGTCGTAACAGACTAACTACTTCTGAGTCGCTTTTGACCAGATTTGTATTTTCCTTGCACTGTTTTTTCGTTTAGCTCAGGAACATCAAGCTTGCCAAGATGAATCACACGCTCCCAAAGTATAACAAGGAGAAATTCAACTTATGGCAAAAACTAGCCACCATCCAACTTCAAAGTATACATCCGGAGATGGTGGACGTCCTCGCTAAAGGGCCCATTAAGATAATGAAGGCCAATATCCTCGCCGGCCCACCTGATGAGGGGCAACCACAAATGGTCGAGAAGAAATTCGATGAATGGACGGTAGAGGATAAGAAGAGAGCTCAGCTGGAGTATCTAGCAAAGAAGTTGATACTCGATTGTCTACCTCCGTTGATGGCAGACGAAGCTCTAAACTTCAACACGACTAAGGAGATGTGGGAAATTGTGTGCGCATCTTCACAGGAGACAAAACAAATGAAAAGAAATAAACTAAAGGTAGCCGTTGACAAATATGAATCTCAATGCATGCAGGTGAAACCATTCAAGTGATGGAAGAAAGATTCAATACCATCATGGGAGAGCTCAGGAACTTGGGAAAGACCTATGACAACAGAGAAATGAATAATAAAATCATTTCCAAAATCTTTCCAAGGAGCGATTGATTCGTGAAAATGACGAGCCTAAGTGAGAGAGACCTCAGCAAAATGACTACATCTGAGGTATTCGCTCAACTTAAAACTCACAAGTTTATCATACAACAATCCAAAAAGAACGAAGCAGTTGTGGTTCAAACTTCGTCAACAAACATTGTAAACTCGGAAGACTTAGCATACTTGGCTAAGAAAGATGCTGGAAGATGGAAGACAAGGAAGCCCTTCCACAACAATGAAATATTTGCACCAGCTTCACCAGCAAAGGAGGTTGCTTCAACCTCAAGCTCACAACAAGAAGATCTCAAGATCAGTGAGCTTAAGAGCAAATGAGAAAGCTTCAAAAGCTCATGCTGGAAGCTAAAGACAAAAAGTAAGCTAAAGAAGCTAAGCTCACACCATCCTTTCGACCAGGAGAAAGGAAGCCAAGGACGTGCTTTGAATGCAACTCGCCAGATCACCTAAAGCACGAGTGTCCTAGGGTGAGCAAAGAATAAAGAGAGCATCTCAAACAAAGGCTTGAGAGGAGAGCAGTCACCAGAGCACTGCTGACCATGACAGAAGTGCCCGATATTCCTGACAATAAAGATGAGTATTATCCTCAGACGAGGATGATGAAGGGGCCATGTTGGTCCTAATGGCGAATATCGTTGATAATTTGGATGCTGAAGATGAGCAAATTGCTGAGTCGGCTCTATTAGTCAATACTCATGAGGTAAACCCTATTAGCATTTCAAATTCAGTAATCATGCATCAATCGGAGGATTCTTCTTCTTTAGATTCTGAGGATGATTATCTCAATAAGCTATCATTAGAATTTAAAAAAATGTACGCTTTGAAAGATGCTATTGTGGAACAAAACACCTCACTGAAAACTAAAGTCATATCTCTGACTGAGGAAGTCGAAAGACTAAGGTCTGATGGTGAGGAATTTTTAAAAATCAAAGCTGATTACTCCAAACTTGCTGAAAACTTTCAAAATATTGAAAAGGAGAATCTAGTTTTGAAGAATAAAACTAATGAGGATTGCATTTGTGCTTACACAACAAGCAAGGCAATTATAAATACCATTGTCGTGGGAAAAACCTCTAAGCATGTTTTGATTGGAAATGCTGAATCCTCTAAGCAGAAAAGGATTACATTCGTTTCTGTTGGAAAATTCAATGCTAAAGAAAAAGGTAAGGAAAAGACAACTGATGAGTCATCAAATGCTAAGCAGAAGGACTGGCGTAAAAAGAATGCATCTCCTGGATTTCAGGAGAAGACCTAGAGAATGCATGCTAAGCCACACTCAGCGGTGTCTAGGATGAATGCTGAGCATTGTGCATCCAATGCTAGGACAACAAATCTTACCTTCAATAGGGGCAAGCAGGTTGAATACCATGCTCTAAGGCCACCGTATCAGCAGTTCACACCACATAGGAGGAACACCTATGTGAGGCCTGAGTCCAATCGTTTTCCTTTTAAAAGGACTATGACAGCTAAGCACACCACTCCACCTCGTTCAAATTATGCAAAACTTGTTTATCCAACTAAGGCGGAGAAGGTTGCTAAAAGGGATGTTAAGAAGAAAATCTTGAAGATCACTAAAATGTGGGTTCCAAAAGGAACCATGACCCATGCTAATCCTGCAGGACCCGATGCTAAGCGGGTACCTAAACAAACTTGTTGATTTTTTGCAGGAACAAGGTCTAAGAGCTAAGACATCAAACATGTCAAATGAGTGGATCCTAGATAGTGGCTGCTCAACACACATGGCGGGGCGAGAAGAATTATTTTCTGAACTTCAAAGAGTTCATGGCCCAACAGTCATGTTTGGTGATAATAGCAAAGGAAGAGTGATTGGGAGAGGATGCATCGAGCAAAATGGAATAAGGATCATCAACGTTGCTCTTGTCTCCAACCTTAAACACAATTTGCTTAGCAACAGCCAATTGAGCGAAAATGGGTACAATATTTCTTTCATTAACACTGGGTGTGAAATTGTTGACAATGCTACAGGTGAAGTGAAGCTAAGAGGCATCCGCAATGGTGGCCTATACATTGTTGATTGGCAAAGCGGCCAACAGCATTCCTGCTTCCTAGCATTCAACAAGGAAGAAACAAACTGGCTATGGCACAAGAGGTTGACTCATTTGAACTTCAAGACCATCAATTACCTAGCCAAGCACAAACTTGTCGTGGGATTGCCTGAGGAGACCTTCAGAAAGGAAGGCATATGCAAAGCTTGCCAGCAAGGGAAGTAAACGAAGGCATCCTTCAAAACAAATCCAGAGAAGGCCACTTCTGAGAGAATCCTTGAGCTATTGCACATGGATCTATTTGGCCCAGTCACTCCAGCCACCGTAAGTAAAAATATTTACACTCTTGTGGTTGTTGATGATTTCTCCAGGTTTACGTGGGTCAGACTGCTAAGGACAAAGGATGAAGTAAAACTCATCCTACCAGAGCTGATCCTAAAGGACAAAAATAGCAAAGAAGTCACCGTTAAGAGGATAAGATCAGACAATGGGATAGAGTTTTGCAACGGCAACCTAATGGATTTTTGCGCCGAAGCTGAAATCGGGCACGAGAAATCCACTGCTAGAACTCCCCAGCAGAATGGACTAGCAGAGAGAAGGAATAGGACCTTAAAAGAAGCAGTGCGGTCGATGCTAGCCGACTCTGAGCTGAGTGGGAAGTATTGGGGTGAAGCAGTCATGATTGCCTGCTACACTCAAAACAGGAGCGCGATCAATGGAAGATTCAACAAAACTCCATACGAAGTGTATAATGGTCATAAGCCTTCTCTAACTCATCTTCGTGCTTTCGGCTCGACATGTTATATTCATAACAACGGGAAGTCGAAGCTTAACACTTTCTCGCCTAAGTCTGATGAAGGTGTGTTCCTTGGATATGGGCATCCTTCTCACAAACGTTATAGAGTGTTAAACAAGACGACTCAAGTTGTGGAAATAACATGCAATGTTATTTTTGATGAGTCTACTTTAATGCGCAGGATTATAGGAGAGAAAAAAGATGACAATCATGAGTCTAATGATGTCCATAATCAATCTAGCTTGAATTCTTTCAAAAATATGCAGATTGATTCGACTAAGTCGATGAATGATTGTAAAACAACACAGACGCACTTAGCAGGTGACTAAACTGCTGAAGCGGCCAGTGATGCTAACGATCATGCTGAGGCCTCCAAACAAATTTATCTTAATGATAATTTGGAAATTATGGGATCAATCGATCAAGATGGTGAAGAAATCCCAAATCTAGCACAAGATGCTAAAGAAGGATTGGGCGCTGTTGAGGACATTGCCAAGGACGATGCTAGGCATTTGGATATCAATAATGAACCTTAGGAGAATGCTGAGATACAAAATGTTGAACCTCAGGTGATTGCTGAGGAAAATAATATAGCAGACAACAATCCAGCAGACGATGCAAACATTGAAACCCCTGCACCTAACAACCCAAAACCAAGATGGCTACGTGATCATCCTCTAGATGCTATCATTGACGACATCAACAATCTAATAAGGACGAGACAAGGAAATGCAATTCTAGCATGCTACATATCACATGAAGAACCTACAAAGATTGAAGATTCATTACAATCTACAGTTTGGGTGAATGCTATGCAGAATGAGCTAGTTGAATTCACGCGCAATCAAGTCTGGGATCTAGTAGACAGACCCAAGCATCAAAGCGTCATTGGAACGAAGTGGGTCTTCAAGAATAAGATGGATAAATCAGGAGCGGTCATCAGAAATGAAGCACGTCTAGTTTCCAAAGGATACAGACAATGCGAGGGAATCGATTATGATGAAACATTTGCTCCGGTAGCCCGACTGGAAGCAATAAGGTTATTTCTCGCATATGCTGCTCATAATGAATTTTCAGTCTTGCAGATGGACGTGAAAAGTGTTTTTCTTAATGGTGAGCTCAAGGAAGAGGTATATGTTGAGCAACCACCGGGCTTCGAACAAGGAAACCAAGTCTATAGGCTCAGGAAAGCCTTATATGGTTTGAAGCAGGCACCACAGGCATGGTATGGAACTCTGTCAAAGTTTCTGCTGGACAATAGTTTCAAGAAAGGGAAGATTGATCAAACTCTCTTTCGAATTAAGGATGAAGGAAGTATATTACTTGTGCAAATATATGTCGATGACATTATTTTTTGCTCTAAGAATCTAACCTTGTGTGACAAGTTTTCTGAGCTAATCCAGAGTAACTTCCAGATGAGTATGATGGGAAAGATATCTTACTTTCTCGGACTCCAAGTTCAGCAATCAAGTGCAGGGATCTTCATACATCAGAGGAAATACACAAGAGATCTCATTGCTAAGTATTGCCCAGAAAACACAAAGAGCTTAAGGATTCCTATGAGCACGAGCTGCCAAATTGCCCTTGATGAAGGAGGGGAAGCTGAGAATCCTACGCTTTATAGAGGTATTATCGGTTCTTTGCTTTATCTAACGGCTAGCAGGCCAGATATGTCATATGTTGTAGGAGTTTAAGCGAGATATCAAGCAAATCCCAAAAAGTCGCATTTGGAGACTGCTAAGCAAATAATCCGATACCTCAAGTGCACAGAAGGTCTAGGAATTTGATATCCAAGGTCTGATGGGCTAGCACTCGGTGGATATTCAGACTCAGACTTTGCAGGATGTAAGATCGATCGAAAAAGCACGAGTGGCACCTGCCAATTCCTAGAACACAAGCTCATAAGATGGTTTAGCAAGAAGCAACACTCAGTGGCGACGTCTACAATATAAGACAAATATATAGCAGTCGCAAGTTGTTGTGCTCAAGTATTGTGGATTCGGCAGCAACTACAAGATTATAACATTCCTTCAGAATGCGTGCCAATCTACTTTGACAATAAAAGTGCTAGGTGCATCACGAATAATCCTGTTCATCACTCCAGGACAAAGCACATCGATATTCGACATCATTTCATAAGAGATCATCAAGGGAAAAATGATATCGATGTTCAATATATATGCACAGAAGATCAGCTTGCAGACATCTTCACCAAGCCGCTTGCTGAGGCCAGATTCAAAGAACTATGTCTGAAGTTGGGCCTCATGGAGTTAGAAGAAGATGTGGATGAATGAGTTCAAAATCTCATTCTTTCTGGATTTCTAGTTTTCTAGGATTTTTTGGATTTCTGGTTATTTTCAGAAAAGATGGAGAAAAATCTATCCCAGCTTACGCTTTTGAGGTGCTGAATCTTGTTGCTAAGATACGGTTGCTAAGCAAAAAGCAAATGAATGTTGAGTCCAAGCTCTAAGCAGTTCCTAAGTAGTGTGATATTATAACAAGAAGATAAGACGTTTGCTAGAGATTGAATGCTGAGTCCAAGCTCTCAGCATTTCATCAAAATGCTAAGTTATAATATTCAATAAGTGGTACTGATCACTGCTATTTCTAACAGATTAATTATAATAACAGCGGCAAATAAATTTGTAAACCCTAAGGTTATCGATCCAGGGGAATTGTATGGGGAAATTATCCTATGTACTAGCTATGGTTCTAAAATTCATTGTTTGAGGAATTCAAAATCAGGGTTTTGTTTGGAAAATAAAGATAACAATACTTGAAAATTAAAGGAGTTTTGGAAAGCAAATTAAAGAACACAGATTCTAGGGAAGAACTCTTATTATGGATAACATGTAGGAATCAATTAATTTAACAGGTGGAATACTGCAATGATGTTATATCTCCTTGTTTGGCAAATATAACCTAGATTACTAATTAGTGACTCATCTCCGCTCGGTCTCAAAGTACACCAAACTAGTCAATCCGATAAGCAAATCAGTTCAATTCCTACATCTAGTACATCTGTTTGGATAGTGTAGATCGTATCATGTATTCCTATTCCCACTATTAATATTCACCTCTCGGTCCTTCTATCAATAGCTAGACATCTAAATTAATCGTCACCTCTCGGTCCTTGAATTAATCTAGAATTGAAAATAAACATAGGTATCATGAACCTAATTATTTAATCCTAACATGCATCCATAATAATATCAAACCCTAGAACCCGCTAGGGTTTCTAGCCACTCATCGCAGATAGAAATCCAAAAGAAAACATATTGTATTGCATAAACATAAAGAACTTACAATAAAAATAAAAGGGTTTCGTGTTCCCCAAGTCTCCAAACTCTCAAAACCAAATTGTAGAACGAAAATATGAAAAAAGGATTGTCAAAAATCGAGTTTAGTAGGCTATTTATAGAGGTGGATGTGTATCCTATCGAATCTAGGGCTAAAGATATGAAAAATCTCGTTTTTCCTCGAATTCCCGCGCCAGCAGACACCCTCACGTCGACCGAGTCTGATTCCCGTCGATCAACGGACGTTTCAGAGCTTCGTCGATCGCTTCTGATTGGCGTCTGTCGGCGCAGCTTCTCGCCCCTCCTGCGCGGTCTCACGGTTTTGGCCATAACTTTCTCTCCCGAACTCCGATTGACCCGATTCCAGTTGCGTTGGAAAGCTAACTCAAAGATCTTTCCATACATGTGCTCCAGTAGCTCTGATTCCAACTTTGGAAGAATTCGTGCATGTTTCTTTCAACATCTACTGCTTTCGGTACGGATTTCCATTGGATTTGGCCTAAAACCTGCAAAAACACCAACACGCGCATAATACCACCTAATATAGACTCATGCACATAATATATATATAAACTCAATAAAACTATATAAAATAGTAGAAAATAATATAGATAAGTGAGTACAATAATGAGCTTATCAGGTACAGACGGTTGCGAGAATTTGATTGCTGAGTCCAAGCTCTCAGCAGTCAATATGTAAATGCTAGAATTTAAATGTTGAGTCCAAGCACTCAGTAGTACATATGATTGCTAAGGATCCCACTTCTAGATAATTGCTGAGTCCAAGCTCTCAGCAATCTCCTACTTTCCCGAAAAGTCAAAGTGGGAATATTTTGAATTTCAAATTCAATAAATGTGTTGGACACGACGCATTTAATGCATGCAATAGACGGCGACAAACTAGGAGACGACACGTCAAAAGCACTCATGTCCATAGGGGCGTGGGATACCATACGAAGTGTCTGAATTCCAACCATTGATTGGATTTGAAGCGGTGATTCCTCCAACCATCGGATCAATTACTCAGAAGGTACATAAACCGCACTTCATCAAATTTTTTAAACCTTCTGCACTTTGAATCCCTAGAATTTTAAGCATTCAAGCATCCAAACTCTCAAACTCTCTCAACCCTGAATCCCCCGCTCGTACCCAAATGTCTGATTCACCCCCTAAGGATAGACCAAGCTCCTATTGATGCCATGCCACTTCACGAAAGGCGTGCACCCTCTTTTACTCAGATTATTAAGAAGGAAGAGGTCGAAGATGAGATTCCGTAGGCTCGTCTGGTAACACTAGCAAAGAAGAAGGATGAATCTGGTCTTTCTAATGCTCAGAAGAGAGTCGATCAGGTCATGAAGGACCAGATTCTTTATACACCTCTTGTTATTCCCAATTTTCCGAATTGGGTGATGGACACCTTGGCAAAGGAAAAGGTGGTCGAATACTTGTCTGCCAAACCTCTGAGGTTCCGACCTCACATGGTCTTTGAGTTCTATGCAAGGGCGGTTGTAGCAAAAGATTCTAAGTCTTTCAAGACTTCTGTTTTTGGAACAATCATAACGGTGAGTGCTAAGGTACATGCAAAGAAGTTTGGGCTTCGCAACTCAGGCCCACATATCGCAAGCTACAAATTCACCATAATAGACGAAATGGAGGCTAGGTGGAAGCTGTGGAAGAAGCCTGACTTAAAGAAAGACCGTCTAGAGAAGGAGATCACTTGGAAGGTGGCAACACCAATCAATCAGTCGTAGGAGGATTACAGACTCCTTGTTGATCTTGTAATCAAGATGTTCCAGTGCAATGCTGGGTCGTACTCAGAACTTTCTGCAAAAAAGTATGTCGTGATGATGGCGTTGGTATATGGCATTTAAAGGAACTGGGTTGAGTTCTTCTTCGAGCGATGGTTGGATCATGCAAAGAAGAATGTGAAGATTAAGGAGGAGGGGACCTTCTTGTCCAACGTAAACTTCAGGCTGAAGGTCAGCAAGTTTATTGAGACTTACTTCCACAAATCTAAACTCGACATGGGTGAGCCACTATCTCATACTGATTACATTCCGCAAAGCAAGAAGAGACCGGCTCCTGTGGATAATTCTTGCCCACGTGTTCTAAAGGGAAAATCAAATGTAGACCCCACAGAACCCACGTCTAAAGATGATGTTGATCCAGCAACATTAGCCACTCAACGGTTGGAGCTTGCAATCCCTTTAACTCCTGAAGAGATTGTTGCTGCAAGGAAAGCAGCTGAGACAGAAAGGTGCTTCCAAGACCTTGTCGATATTGAGAAGCTAGGAGAGCTTCCTGCTGAGAGATTGGGTCAGCTTCCTGCTGAGATACCCAAGAGAAAGAGATCAAATGCTACTACACCTGAGAAGAAGAAGAAGCAAAGGAAACTTATCAAAGCCTCTGAAAAAATCTCATCTACCGAGGAACTGGAGAAAATAAGTCCACTCTCTGCTCAGCCACTCTCTAAACGCTTAGAAATTTTAAGGGAGAATGATAGAAAGAGGAAGAGAAACAAGAAGGCGCATGAGAGGAGGGAATACATGAAGGAGATGGAGAGGATAACCTTTGAGGCAAGAGATAGGAATTTTGAGCAGGCGAAGAAATCTGCTGAAGAGCATGCAGCTAGGGAGGCTGTTAAGCTACAGAAAGGGAAGCAAACTACAGAAGTTCCCATCACTCTGCTGGATAAGGATGTTATGTTTGATAAGGAGTTTAGCAAATTACTGAGGACATGAGTGTTTGACACTCCTGATCGTCCTCAAATCCAAGGAGGGGTTTTCATTAGGGAGTCTACTATTGTGCATGGTTGTAGCAGTAGTGCTCAATCTGAAGGAAGACAGCATTTCAGTTTTCAGCAACCTGCTGAGGGATGTCCTCAGAGAGTTGTGAATGCTGGGAGTTCTGGCTCAGGATTCAATGCTGAGCAGGAGGCTAGCATTTCTGATGGTGGAGCTGAGGGTCTGCGTGCTGAGGAGAGGCCTAGCACTGACATTCTTTCAATTGCTGAACAAGACCTTGTGAGGGATATATTTGATTTGACGCAAGATCCAAGAACAGGTGCAAGAGGAGGACGAGGACCAAAGCTTTATGGGCACATGTTATTCAGACTCTGATTTAGATGGAGAGTCAGATGATGTATTTGATGCAAGATTTCTCCAAAAGATCCCAACAGGAATCAACCAGACGCTGAGAATTCCCTTTAATAGACTTCCTGGAAGAACATTCAAGACCAGAAGAATAGCCCAATGGTGTGCTCCAGTCTCCGTCGACGATAAGGTAAACTCTAACCTTTTTCAAATGACTTCTGAAATTGAAGATTTTGTATCTACTGAGGTCGAGAGAGATATTGCTTCTATATTTTCTGTGGAGTTGGAGGAGGACACCAAAGAAGGAAAGGTTTTAGGAAGTGAGCTGAGGATAAGGAAGGTGCATGAATACATCATGCACAAGCTGTGCTTCGAAGAGAGGATGTTGTTAATAACCAAGAGGGGCCTTAACTATTGGCGCAAAGAAGAGAAGTGGGCGAATGACTGGATAGATCAGGTGCCTGGCACCAAGCAGTTCACAGATAAGCAAGTCATGGCTCAACTTCAGGCGATTCACGTCCATCGCATGTTCTCCGACTCCCAATCACTGCCCAAATCCAATTTTGCTCCTGATGGCAACTCCGATGCTAGAATTCAGCTTTCCAAGTGCCAAGCCAAGGTTGTTGCTGAATATAGACAGCGACAGGCCGAATATGAGGCTAAGAAGAGAGAGAGGTTGTTGGCTAAATTGGCTACTGATCGAGAGCAGGAAGAATTGGAAAAGCACAAGAGCCGCGAGTTGATCGTATAGCATAACACGGAGGAGAAAATGCTTGTACATTTTCAGGTGGATGAAATCTTGGAAGTGATAAAGGCTTCGCAAGCAGCTGAAGTAGAAGAAGCAAGGGCAGTCGAACTTGCTCAGGCCAAGGAACAGGCCTGGAGAATGGAGGAGGCTGAGCAAAAAGAGGAAGAAGCTAAGTACACGGAGGCACAAGGAGAAGCTGATATAGAAATGGGAGAAGTTGTACAGCAGAAGGCCGATATGGATGCTGAGCCACTTGCAGAAACTCATGAGTTTGCTGAGAGCATAGAGTTTGTGCTAGCAAATTCTTCATTACATGCCCTGCATGTAAGTCCCGATGATTTTCACTCCTATGTTGATACTGTTGTCCAATTTGCTCTTCAAAATGCCCTGTCTACTATCATTCCCATAGCCATTATTGAACAAGTGGCTATGGCGGTTGCTGATGTGAAGAAAGAAGTGGCGGATTTGCATTTTGAAGTGTCTGAAGTAAGAGAAGATGTAACAGGAGTAAAAGGAGAAGTGTCTGGAGTGAAGCAAGACATGGAAGTTATGAAGGTAGAAGTGGCAGAATCTCAGCAGCAGTTGGTGTCAGATGTTAATTCTTTCTCCTCAACCTTTTTGGCGGCGATCAAAGAGGGGGAAGAAAGAAGAATTGTTGAGGGTGCTAGGAGGATGAAAGAAGAAGAGGAGATCGCTGCTCAGGAAGAAGAGCGAAGGTTAGCTGAGGAAGAATTGAAGAAAAAGGACATAGAACTCAAGCTCAGGATGCTTGAGATGGAGAATGAAAAGTTTGCTAAGAAGTTAGTGAGGGAGATTCCTGAGAGAGAGGCAAACAAGGCGTATTATGACAAATTTGTGCAGATGGCGATGGGAAAATTTGATGAATATGATAAGAAGCCAGCTCCTGACTCCTGAAGCTAAATTTGAATATGTTAGCAAGTTTCTATAGACTTTTTGCTTTTTCAGTTTCATTCTACTTTTAACCCTCAAATCATATATGAAACTGAATCAGAATTAGACAACTACTCATTGTCCACTTCTGACTTTTTGCGTGTCTTAGTTGATATTCACTATTCGTGTATTAAATGAAACTGCATGTGGATTGTCGTATGAATCTGTGTATTGAGTTATCTGCCTTTTGATTGGTGGTAAATGCTTGCTGTTTAATTGGGTGCTAGATTCCCTAGCATATTCCTAAGGAGCATTTACTTGTGCTTAATCAAGATTATTTCCCAGCTTTTGTTGAGGGGGAATTTATTGAAACCAATCTTTGCTAGGATTAAGTTGGTTAAATTCTAAGTTAGATGGTTGGACTAGATCTGATACTTGTATTAGAATTTCTTGTAAATTCAGAAATTTTTCCTTCTTAGATTCAACAATTGCTAGTAGGCTTTGATCGCACCAAAAAGGGGGAAATTGTTGGGAATTATTCCTTGATTTATGTTGTAAATCTCCCTTTAGATCAAATTGTAAAGGTTTTGTTGAATCAAAGCCTGAGTTATTTTGGTGGATCATTGCTGAAGTCTAGAATAGTCTAGCAACTCATTTGTAAAGTCCTGTTTAGGCTATATATCGAGTTGTAATAGATTAGAAGTGCTTGTGGAATATTGCTTAAGGATTCAGCAATTGAAACGAAGGAAATCAGATTTCAAGCAACTTCGGAAGATTCTGGATGATAGGAGTGTTCTCAGCAGTCAGGAAGACGTTGGTTGCTAGAGACATCAGCTGACAGAAATGACTGCTAAGGAGGTAGTAGTCAAGTGCTGAGAAGAATGACTGCTAAGGAGTTGGTAGTCATATGCTGAAAGAAACGATTGCTGGGAATACTTGCTCAGCAGTAAGAAGTAAAAAGATAGCAGAATGTTGAAGGAGTCAGCAGTCACTAATACTCAGGAGATTGCTAGAAGTTGTAACAATCATGAATCAAGACTCAAAGTGCTGAATACGCAACTGCTGAGGTGTCAGCAGTTGGATACAAAGACAGACTGCTAGAAGATCTCAGCAGTCAAAAGGTCTAAGGACTTAGCAGAATGTTCCCAGCATTCTCCGAAAGAATGCTAAGCAAGGAAATATCAAGCAACTTCT
>JAPKLW010008402.1:0-13451 GCA_026898455.1 Plectranthus barbatus | reverse complement strand
GAAGTCCAAAGAAGAGAGAAGAACTACTACAACTGCTTCTACGATTCAAAAAAGACAATTATTGAGAGATAACGAAGCAAAGCGAAAGAGTAGTCAGTTGAGAGCACGTTAAAGAGACAAGATGAATTTAAAGCTCTCAACAAAAGTGTCATACATTGAATATCTGACACTGCATTCAAGAAGAGATTCCTTGACCTTGTTCGAGAATTAATCATTGGGATAACTTCCATCCTAGGAAGCATCCAGCAGTCACATCTCTAAAAACAGATTGACTAAGACGGGCTTTTGCCAAAAACACACAGAAGAGTTCAGGAAGGAACTTAAAAGCTTCCATTACAGCGAGAATAAGTTTTACAAAGGTGTCGCCCTTAACTTAGCCGCAGCTGTCAAAAGATAAAGTGACGGAGGATAGCTTTGTAGTGGCTGGCTTGAAAGCTCACCACATGCTACAAGTGACCGGCGAATCTTTGTACTTTCATATATCTTTTTAGTGAAAATTCTAAGTGTTCGATTGAGAAGTGGACGTAGATCTTAAGGATCGAACCACTATAAATCCTGTGTCTTTGTTACTGTTTTATTTTTTCTACCATTGATTTAAAACCTAGCAACCTCAAGTTGCTAGTGTATATTTGAAACAATCTTAACTCCAACTTTAAGCTAAACATTTGAAAAGGATCTAAGTGCAAGATAACTTGAAATATTCCACTGCATTTGTTAAATAGTCTTCCGCTGCTTAACACGACTCTGATCAGGGACCAACAAGTGGTATCAGAGCAAGAGGTCGTAACAGACTAACTACTTCTGAGTCGCTTTTGACCAGATTTGTATTTTCCTTGCACTGTTTTTTCGTGTAGCTCAGGAACATCAAGCTTGCCAAGATGAATCACACGCTCCCAAAGTATAACAAGGAGAAATTCAACTTATGGCAAAAACTAGCCACCATCCAACTTCAAAGTATACATCCGGAGATGGTGGACGTCCTCGCTAAAGGGCCCATTAAGATAATGAAGGCCAATATCCTCGCCGGCCCACCTGATGAGGGGCAACCACAAATGGTCGAGAAGAAATTCGATGAATGGACGGTAGAGGATAAGAAGAGAGCTCAGCTGGAGTATCTAGCAAAGAAGTTGATACTCGAGTGTCTACCTCCGTTGATGGCAGACGAAGCTCTAAACTTCGACACGACTAAGGAGATGTGGGAAATTGTGTGCGCATCTTCACAGGAGACAGAACAAATGAAAAGAAATAAACTAAAGGTAGCCGTTGACAAATATGAATCTCAATGCATGCAGGTGAAACCATTCAAGTGATGGAATAAAGATTCAATACAATCATGGGAGAGCTCAGGAACTTGGGAAAGACCTATGACAACAGAGAAATGAATAATAAAATCATTTCCAAAATCTTTCCAAGGAGCGATTGATTCGTGAAAATGACGAGCCTAAGTGAGAGAGACCTCAGCAAAATGACTACATCTGAGGTATTCGCTCAACTTAAAACTCACAAGTTTATCATACAACAATCCAAAAAGAACGAAGCAGTTGTGGTTCAAACTTCGTCAACAAACGTTGTAAACTCGGAAGACTTAGCATACTTGGCTAAGAAAGATGCTGGAAGATGGAAGACAAGGAAGCCCTTCCACAACAATGAAATATTTGCACCAGCTTCACCAGCAAAGGAGGTTGCTTCAACCTCAAGCTCACAACAAGAAGATCTCAAGATCAGTGAGCTTAAGAGCAAATGAGAAAGCTTCAAAAGCTCATGCTGGAAGCTAAAGACAAAAAGTAAGCTAAAGAAGCTAAGCTCACACCATCCTTTCGACCAGGAGAAAGGAAGCCAAGGACGTGCTTTGAATGCAACTCGCCAGATCACCTAAAGCACGAGTGTCCTAGGGTGAGCAAAGAATAAAGAGAGCATCTCAAACAAAGGCTTGAGAGGAGAGCAGTCACCAGAGCACTGCTGACCATGACAGAAGTGCCCGATATTCCTGACAATAAAGATGAGTATTATCCTCAGACGAGGATGATGAAGGGGCCATGTTGGTCCTAATGGCGAATATCGTTGATAATTTGGATGCTGAAGATGAGCAAATTGCTGAGTCGGCTCTATTAGTCAATACTCATGAGGTAAACCCTATTAGCATTTCAAATTCAGTAATCATGCATCAATCGGAGGATTCTTCTTCTTTAGATTCTGAGGATGATTATCTCAATAAGCTATCATTAGAATTTTAAAAAATGTACGCTTTGAAAGATGCTATTGTGGAACAAAACACCTCACTGAAAACTAAAGTCATATCTCTGACTGAGGAAGTCGAAAGACTAAGGTCTGATGGTGAGGAATTTTTAAAAATCAAAGCTGATTACTCCAAACTTGCTGAAAACTTTCAAAATATTGAAAAGGAGAATCTAGTTTTGAAGAATAAAACTAATGAGGATTGCATTTGTGCTTACACAACAAGCAAGGCAATTATAAATACCATTGTCGTGGGAAAAACCTCTAAGCATGTTTTGATTGGAAATGCTGAATCCTCTAAGCAGAAAAGGATTACATTCGTTTCTGTTGGAAAATTCAATGCTAAAGAAAAAGGTAAGGAAAAGACAACTGATGAGTCATCAAATGCTAAGCAGAAGGACTGGCGTAAAAAGAATGCATCTCCTGGATTTCAGGAGAAGACCTAGAGAATGCATGCTAAGCCACACTCAGCGGTGTCTAGGATGAATGCTGAGCATTGTGCATCCAATGCTAGGACAACAAATCTTACCTTCAATAGGGGCAAGCAGGTTGAATACCATGCTCTAAGGCCACCGTATCAGCAGTTCACACCACATAGGAGGAACACCTATGTGAGGCCTGAGTCCAATCGTTTTCCTTTTAAAAGGACTATGACAGCTAAGCACACCACTCCACCTCGTTCAAATTATGCAAAACTTGTTTATCCAACTAAGGCGGAGAAGGTTGCTAAAAGGGATGTTAAGAAGAAAATCTTGAAGATCACTAAAATGTGGGTTCCAAAAGGAACCATGACCCATGCTAATCCTGCAGGACCCGATGCTAAGCGGGTACCTAAACAAACTTGTTGATTTTTTGCAGGAACAAGGTCTAAGAGCTAAGACATCAAACATGTCAAATGAGTGGATCCTAGATAGTGGCTGCTCAACACACATGGCGGGGCGAGAAGAATTATTTTCTGAACTTCAAAGAGTTCATGGCCCAACAGTCATGTTTGGTGATAATAGCAAAGGAAGAGTGATTGGGAGAGGATGCATCGAGCAAAATGGAATAAGGATCATCAACGTTGCTCTTGTCTCCAACCTTAAACACAATTTGCTTAGCAACAGCCAATTGAGCGAAAATGGGTACAATATTTCTTTCATTAACACTGGGTGTGAAATTGTTGACAATGCTACAGGTGAAGTGAAGCTAAGAGGCATCCGCAATGGTGGCCTATACATTGTTGATTGGCAAAGCGGCCAACAGCATTCCTGCTTCCTAGCATTCAACAAGGAAGAAACAAACTGGCTATGGCACAAGAGGTTGACTCATTTGAACTTCAAGACCATCAATTACCTAGCCAAGCACAAACTTGTCGTGGGATTGCCTGAGGAGACCTTCAGAAAGGAAGGCATATGCAAAGCTTGCCAGCAAGGGAAGTAAACGAAGGCATCCTTCAAAACAAATCCAGAGAAGGCCACTTCTGAGAGAATCCTTGAGCTATTGCACATGGATCTATTTGGCCCAGTCACTCCAGCCACCGTAAGTAAAAATATTTACACTCTTGTGGTTGTTGATGATTTCTCCAGGTTTACGTGGGTCAGACTGCTAAGGACAAAGGATGAAGTAAAACTCATCCTACCAGAGCTGATCCTAAAGGACAAAAATAGCAAAGAAGTCACCGTTAAGAGGATAAGATCAGACAATGGGATAGAGTTTTGCAACGGCAACCTAATGGATTTTTGCGTCGAAGCTGAAATCGGGCACGAGAAATCCACTGCTAGAACTCCCCAGCAGAATGGACTAGCAGAGAGAAGGAATAGGACCTTAAAAGAAGCAGTGCGGTCGATGCTAGCCGACTCTGAGCTGAGTGGGAAGTATTGGGGTGAAGCAGTCATGATTGCCTGCTACACTCAAAACAGGAGCGCGATCAATGGAAGATTCAACAAAACTCCATACGAAGTGTATAATGGTCATAAGCCTTCTCTAACTCATCTTCGTGCTTTCGGCTCGACATGTTATATTCATAACAACGGGAAGTCGAAGCTTAACACTTTCTCGCCTAAGTCTGATGAAGGTGTGTTCCTTGGATATGGGCATCCTTCTCACAAACGTTATAGAGTGTTAAACAAGACGACTCAAGTTGTGGAAATAACATGCAATGTTATTTTTGATGAGTCTACTTTAATGCGCAGGATTATAGGAGAGAAAAAAGATGACAATCATGAGTCTAATGATGTCCATAATCAATCTAGCTTGAATTCTTTCAAAAATATGCAGATTGATTCGACTAAGTCGATGAATGATTGTAAAACAACACAGACGCACTTAGCAGGTGACTAAACTGCTGAAGCGGCCAGTGATGCTAACGATCATGCTGAGGCCTCCAAACAAATTTATCTTAATGATAATTTGGAAATTATGGGATCAATCGATCAAGATGGTGAAGAAATCCCAAATCTAGCACAAGATGCTAAAGAAGGATTGGGCGCTGTTGAGGACATTGCCAAGGACGATGCTAGGCATTTGGATATCAATAATGAACCTTAGGAGAATGCTGAGATACAAAATGTTGAACCTCAGGTGATTGCTGAGGAAAATAATATAGCAGACAACAATCCAGCAGACGATGCAAACATTGAAACCCCTGCACCTAACAACCCAAAACCAAGATGGCTACGTGATCATCCTCTAGATGCTATCATTGACGACATCAACAATCTAATAAGGACGAGACAAGGAAATGCAATTCTAGCATGCTACATATCACATGAAGAACCTACAAAGATTGAAGATTCATTACAATCTACAGTTTGGGTGAATGCTATGCAGAATGAGCTAGTTGAATTCACGCGCAATCAAGTCTGGGATCTAGTAGACAGACCCAAGCATCAAAGCGTCATTGGAACGAAGTGGGTCTTCAAGAATAAGATGGATAAATCAGGAGCGGTCATCAGAAATGAAGCACGTCTAGTTTCCAAAGGATACAGACAATGCGAGGGAATCGATTATGATGAAACATTTGCTCCGGTAGCCCGACTGGAAGCAATAAGGTTATTTCTCGCATATGCTGCTCATAATGAATTTTCAGTCTTGCAGATGGACGTGAAAAGTGTTTTTCTTAATGGTGAGCTCAAGGAAGAGGTATATGTTGAGCAACCACCGGGCTTCGAACAAGGAAACCAAGTCTATAGGCTCAGGAAAGCCTTATATGGTTTGAAGCAGGCACCACAGGCATGGTATGGAACTCTGTCAAAGTTTCTGCTGGACAATAGTTTCAAGAAAGGGAAGATTGATCAAACTCTCTTTCGAATTAAGGATGAAGGAAGTATATTACTTGTGCAAATATATGTCGATGACATTATTTTTTGCTCTAAGAATCTAACCTTGTGTGACAAGTTTTCTGAGCTAATCCAGAGTAACTTCCAGATGAGTATGATGGGAAAGATATCTTACTTTCTCGGACTCCAAGTTCAGCAATCAAGTGTAGGGATCTTCATACATCAGAGGAAATACACAAGAGATCTCATTGCTAAGTATTGCCCAGAAAACACAAAGAGCTTAAGGATTCCTATGAGCACGAGCTGCCAAATTGCCCTTGATGAAGGAGGGGAAGCTGAGAATCCTACGCTTTATAGAGGTATTATCGGTTCTTTGCTTTATCTAACGGCTAGCAGGCCAGATATGTCATATGTTGTAGGAGTTTAAGCGAGATATCAAGCAAATCCCAAAAAGTCGCATTTGGAGACTGCTAAGCAAATAATCCGATACCTCAAGTGCACAGAAGGTCTAGGAATTTGATATCCAAGGTCTGATGGGCTAGCACTCGGTGGATATTCAGACTCAGACTTTGCAGGATGTAAGATCGATCGAAAAAGCACGAGTGGCACCTGCCAATTCCTAGAACACAAGCTCATAAGCTGGTTTAGCAAGAAGCAACACTCAGTGGCGACGTCTATAATATAAGACAAATATATAGCAGTCGCAAGTTGTTGTGCTCAAGTATTGTGGATTCGGCAGCAACTACAAGATTATAACATTCCTTCAGAATGCGTGCCAATCTACTTTGACAATAAAAGTGCTAGGTGCATCACGAATAATCCTGTTCATCACTCCAGGACAAAGCACATCGATATTCGACATCATTTCATAAGAGATCATCAAGGGAAAAATGATATCGATGTTCAATATATATGCACAGAAGATCAGCTTGCAGACATCTTCACCAAGCCGCTTGCTGAGGCCAGATTCAAAGAACTATGTCTGAAGTTGGGCCTCATGGAGTTAGAAGAAGATGTGGATGAATGAGTTCAAAATCTCATTCTTTCTGGATTTCTAGTTTTCTAGGATTTTTTGGATTTCTGGTTATTTTCAGAAAAGATGGAGAAAAATCTATCCCAGCTTACGCTTTTGAGGTGCTGAATCTTGTTGCTAAGATACGGTTGCTAAGCAAAAAGCAAATGAATGTTGAGTCCAAGCTCTCAGCAGTTCCTAAGTAGTGTGATATTATAACAAGAAGATAAGACGTTTGCTAGAGATTGAATGCTGAGTCCAAGCTCTCAGCATTTCATCAAAATGCTAAGTTATAATATTCAATAAGTGGTACTGATCACTGCTATTTCTAACAGATTAATTATAATAACAGCGGCAAATAAATTTGTAAACCCTAAGGTTATCGATCCAGGGGAATTGTATGGGGAAATTATCCTATGTACTAGCTATGGTTCTAAAATTCATTGTTTGAGGAATTCAAAATCAGGGTTTTGTTTGGAAAATAAAGATAACAATACTTGAAAATTAAAGGAGTTTTGGAAAGCAAATTAAAGAACACAGATTCTAGGGAAGAACTCTTATTATGGATAACATGTAGGAATCAATTAATTTAACAGGTGGAATACTGCAATGATGTTATATCTCCTTGTTTGGCAAATATAACCTAGATTACTAATTAGTGACTCATCTCCGCTCGGTCTCAAAGTACACCAAACTAGTCAATCCGATAAGCAAATCAGTTCAATTCCTACATCTAGTACATCTGTTTGGATAGTGTAGATCGTATCATGTATTCCTATTCCCACTATTAATATTCACCTCTCGGTCCTTCTATCAATAGCTAGACATCTAAATTAATCGTCACCTCTCGGTCCTTGAATTAATCTAGAATTGAAAATAAACATAGGTATCATGAACCTAATTATTTAATCCTAACATGCATCCATAATAATATCAAACCCTAGAACCCGCTAGGGTTTCTAGCCACTCATCGCAGATAGAAATCCAAAAGAAAACATATTATATTGCATAAACATAAAGAACTTACAATAAAAATAAAAGGGTTTCGTGTTCCCCAAGTCTCCAAACTCTCAAAACCAAATTGTAGAACGAAAATATGAAAAAAGGATTGTCAAAAATCGAGTTTAGTAGGCTATTTATAGAGGTGGATGTGTATCCTATCGAATCTAGGGCTAAAGATATGAAAAATCTCGTTTTTCCTCGAATTCCCGCGCCAGCAGACACCCTCACGTCGACCGAGTCTGATTCCCGTCGATCAACGGACGTTTCAGAGCTTCGTCGATCGCTTCTGATTGGCGTCTGTCGGCGCAGCTTCTCGCCCCTCCTGCGCGGTCTCACGGTTTTGGCCATAACTTTCTCTCCCGAACTCCGATTGACCCGATTCCAGTTGCGTTGGAAAGCTAACTCAAAGATCTTTCCATACATGTGCTCCAGTAGCTCTGATTCCAACTTTGGAAGAATTCGTGCATGTTTCTTTCAACATCTACTGCTTTCGGTACGGATTTCCATTGGATTTGGCCTAAAACCTGCAAAAACACCAACACGCGCATAATACCACCTAATATAGACTCATGCACATAATATATATATAAACTCAATAAAACTATATAAAATAGTAGAAAATAATATAGATAAGTGAGTACAATAATGAGCTTATCAGGTACAGACGGTTGCGAGAATTTGATTGCTGAGTCCAAGCTCTCAGCAGTCAATATGTAAATGCTAGAATTTAAATGTTGAGTCCAAGCACTCAGTAGTACATATGATTGCTAAGGATCCCACTTCTAGATAATTGCTGAGTCCAAGCTCTCAGCAATCTCCGACTTTCCCGAAAAGTCAAAGTGGGAATATTTTGAATTTCAAATTCAATAAATGTGTTGGACACGACGCATTTAATGCATGCAACAGACGGCGACAAACTAGGAGACGACACGTCAAAAGCACTCATGTCCATAGGGGCGTGGGATACCATACGAAGTGTCTGAATTCCAACCATTGATTGGATTTGAAGCGGTGATTCCTCCAACCATCGGATCAATTACTCAGAAGGTACATAAACCGCACTTCATCAAATTTTTTAAACCTTCTGCACTTTGAATCCCTAGAATTTTAAGCATTCAAGCATCCAAACTCTCAAACTCTCTCAACCCTGAATCCCCCGCTCGTACCCAAATGTCTGATTCACCCCCTAAGGATAGACCAAGCTCCTATTGATGCCATGCCACTTCACGAAAGGCGTGCACCCTCTTTTACTCAGATTATTAAGAAGGAAGAGGTCGAAGATGAGATTCCGTAGGCTCGTCTGGTAACACTAGCAAAGAAGAAGGATGAATCTGGTCTTTCTAATGCTCAGAAGAGAGTCGATCAGGTCATGAAGGACCAGATTCTTTATACACCTCTTGTTATTCCCAATTTTCCGAATTGGGTGATGGACACCTTGGCAAAGGAAAAGGTGGTCGAATACTTGTCTGCCAAACCTCTGAGGTTCCGACCTCACATGGTCTTTGAGTTCTATGCAAGGGCGGTTGTAGCAAAAGATTCTAAGTCTTTCAAGACTTCTGTTTTTGGAACAATCATAACGGTGAGTGCTAAGGTACATGCGAAGAAGTTTGGGCTTCGCAACTCAGGCCCACATATCGCAAGCTACAAATTCACCATAATAGACGAAATGGAGGCTAGGTGGAAGCTGTGGAAGAAGCCTGACTTAAAGAAAGACCGTCTAGAGAAGGAGATCACTTGGAAGGTGGCAACACCAATCAATCAGTCGTAGGAGGATTACAGACTCCTTGTTGATCTTGTAATCAAGATGTTCCAGTGCAATGCTGGGTCGTACTCAGAACTTTCTGCAAAAAAGTATGTCGTGATGATGGCGTTGGTATATGGCATTTAAAGGAACTGGGTTGAGTTCTTCTTCGAGCGATGGTTGGATCATGCAAAGAAGAATGTGAAGATTAAGGAGGAGGGGACCTTCTTGTCCAACGTAAACTTCAGGCTGAAGGTCAGCAAGTTTATTGAGACTTACTTCCACAAATCTAAACTCGACATGGGTGAGCCACTATCTCATACTGATTACATTCCGCAAAGCAAGAAGAGACCGGCTCCTGTGGATAATTCTTGCCCACGTGTTCTAAAGGGAAAATCAAATGTAGACCCCACAGAACCCACGTCTAAAGATGATGTTGATCCAGCAACATTAGCCACTCAACGGTTGGAGCTTGCAATCCCTTTAACTCCTGAAGAGATTGTTGCTGCAAGGAAAGCAGCTGAGACAGAAAGGTGCTTCCAAGACCTTGTCGATATTGAGAAGCTAGGAGAGCTTCCTGCTGAGAGATTGGGTCAGCTTCCTGCTGAGATACCCAAGAGAAAGAGATCAAATGCTACTACACCTGAGAAGAAGAAGAAGCAAAGGAAACTTATCAAAGCCTCTGAAAAAATCTCATCTACCGAGGAACTGGAGAAAATAAGTCCACTCTCTGCTCAGCCACTCTCTAAACGCTTAGAAATTTTAAGGGAGAATGATAGAAAGAGGAAGAGAAACAAGAAGGCGCATGAGAGGAGGGAATACATGAAGGAGATGGAGAGGATAACCTTTGAGGCAAGAGATAGGAATTTTGAGCAGGCGAAGAAATCTGCTGAAGAGCATGCAGCTAGGGAGGCTGTTAAGCTACAGAAAGGGAAGCAAACTACAGAAGTTCCCATCACTCTGCTGGATAAGGATGTTATGTTTGATAAGGAGTTTAGCAAATTACTGAGGACATGAGTGTTTGACACTCCTGATCGTCCTCAAATCCAAGGAGGGGTTTTCATTAGGGAGTCTACTATTGTGCATGGTTGTAGCAGTAGTGCTCAATCTGAAGGAAGACAGCATTTCAGTTTTCAGCAACCTGCTGAGGGATGTCCTCAGAGAGTTGTGAATGCTGGGAGTTCTGGCTCAGGATTCAATGCTGAGCAGGAGGCTAGCATTTCTGATGGTGGAGCTGAGGGTCTGTGTGCTGAGGAGAGGCCTAGCACTGACATTCTTTCAATTGCTGAACAAGACCTTGTGAGGGATATATTTGATTTGACGCAAGATCCAAGAACAGGTGCAAGAGGAGGACGAGGACCAAAGCTTTATGGGCACATGTTATTCAGACTCTGATTTAGATGGAGAGTCAGATGATGTATTTGATGCAAGATTTCTCCAAAAGATCCCAACAGGAATCAACCAGACGCTGAGAATTCCCTTTAATAGACTTCCTGGAAGAACATTCAAGACCAGAAGAATAGCCCAATGGTGTGCTCCAGTCTCCGTCGACGATAAGGTAAACTCTAACCTTTTTCAAATGACTTCTGAAATTGAAGATTTTGTATCTACTGAGGTCGAGAGAGATATTGCTTCTATATTTTCTGTGGAGTTGGAGGAGGACACCAAAGAAGGAAAGGTTTTAGGAAGTGAGCTGAGGATAAGGAAGGTGCATGAATACATCATGCACAAGCTGTGCTTCGAAGAGAGGATGTTGTTAATAACCAAGAGGGGCCTTAACTATTGGCGCAAAGAAGAGAAGTGGGCGAATGACTGGATAGATCAGGTGCCTGGCACCAAGCAGTTCACAGATAAGCAAGTCATGGCTCAACTTCAGGCGATTCACGTCCATCGCATGTTCTCCGACTCCCAATCACTGCCCAAATCCAATTTTGCTCCTGATGGCAACTCCGATGCTAGAATTCAGCTTTCCAAGTGCCAAGCCAAGGTTGTTGCTGAATATAGACAGCGACAGGCCGAATATGAGGCTAAGAAGAGAGAGAGGTTGTTGGCTAAGTTGGCTACTGATCGAGAGCAGGAAGAATTGGAAAAGCACAAGAGCCGCGAGTTGATCGTATAGCATAACACGGAGGAGAAAATGCTTGTACATTTTCAGGTGGATGAAATCTTGGAAGTGATAAAGGCTTCGCAAGTAGCTGAAGTAGAAGAAGCAAGGGCAGTCGAACTTGCTCAGGCCAAGGAACAGGCCTGGAGAATGGAGGAGGCTGAGCAAAAAGAGGAAGAAGCTAAGTACACGGAGGCACAAGGAGAAGCTGATATAGAAATGGGAGAAGTTGTACAGCAGAAGGCCGATATGGATGCTGAGCCACTTGCAGAAACTCATGAGTTTGCTGAGAGCATAGAGTTTGTGCTAGCAAATTCTTCATTACATGCCCTGCATGTAAGTCCCGATGATTTTCACTCCTATGTTGATACTGTTGTCCAATTTGCTCTTCAAAATGCCCTGTCTACTATCATTCCCATAGCCATTATTGAACAAGTGGCTATGGCGGTTGCTGATGTGAAGAAAGAAGTGGCGGATTTGCATTTTGAAGTGTCTGAAGTAAGAGAAGATGTAACAGGAGTAAAAGGAGAAGTGTCTGGAGTGAAGCAAGACATGGAAGTTATGAAGGTAGAAGTGGCAGAATCTCAGCAGCAGTTGGTGTCAGATGTTAATTCTTTCTCCTCAACCTTTTTGGCGGAGATCAAAGAGGGGGAAGAAAGAAGAATTGTTGAGGGTGCTAGGAGGATGAAAGAAGAAGAGGAGATCGCTGCTCAGGAAGAAGAGCGAAGGTTAGCTGAGGAAGAATTGAAGAAAAAGGACATAGAACTCAAGCTCAGGATGCTTGAGATGGAGAATGAAAAGCTTGCTAAGAAGTTAGAGAGGGAGATTCCTGAGAGAGAGGCAAACAAAGCGTATTATGACAAATTTGTGCAGATGGCGATGGGAAAATTTGATGAATATGATAAGAAGCCAGCTCCTGACTCCTGAAGCTAAATTTGAATATGTTAGCAAGTTTCTATAGACTTTTTGCTTTTTCAGTTTCATTCTACTTTTAACCCTCAAATCATATATGAAACTGAATCAGAATTAGACAACTACTCATTGTCCACTTCTGACTTTTTGCGTGTCTTAGTTGATATTCACTATTCGTGTATTAAATGAAATTGCATGTGGATTGTCGTATGAATCTGTGTATTGAGTTATCTGCCTTTTGATTGGTGGTAAATGCTTGCTGTTTAATTGGGTGCTAGATTCCCTAGCATATTCCTAAGGAGCATTTACTTGTGCTTAATCAAGATTATTTCCCAGCTTTTGTTGAGGGGGAATTTATTGAAACCAATCTTTGCTAGGATTAAGTTGGTTAAATTCTAAGTTAGATGGTTGGACTAGATCTGATACTTGTATTAGAATTTCTTGTAAATTCAGAAATTTTTCCTTCTTAGATTCAACAATTGCTAGTAGGCTTTGATCGCACCAAAAAGGGGGAAATTGTTGGGAATTATTCCTTGATTTATGTTGTAAATCTCCCTTTAGATCAAATTGTAAAGGTTTTGTTGAATCAAAGCCTGAGTTATTTTGGTGGATCATTGCTGAAGTCTAGAATAGTCTAGCAACTCATTTGTAAAGTCCTGTTTAGGCTATATATCGAGTTGTAATAGATTAGAAGTGCTTGTGGAATATTGCTTAAGGATTCAGCAATTGAAACGAAGGAAATCAGATTTCAAGCAACTTCGGAAGATTCTGGATGATAGGAGTGTTCTCAGCAGTCAGGAAGACGTTGGTTGCTAGAGACATCAGCTGACAGAAATGACTGCTAAGGAGGTAGTAGTCAAGTGCTGAGAAGAATGACTGCTAAGGAGTTGGTAGTCATATGCTGAAAGAAACGATTGCTGGGAATACTTGCTCAGCAGTAAGAAGTAAAAAGATAGCAGAATGTTGAAGGAGTCAGCAGTCACTAATACTCAGGAGATTGCTAGAAGTTGTAACAATCAGGAATCAAGACTCAAAGTGCTGAATACGCAACTGCTGAGGTGTCAGCAGTTGGATACAAAGACAGACTGCTAGAAGATCTCAGCAGTCAAAAGGTCTAAGGACTTAGCAGAATGTTCCCAGCATTCTCCGAAAGAATGCTAAGCAAGGAAATATCAAGCAACTTCT
>JAPKLW010008401.1:0-13452 GCA_026898455.1 Plectranthus barbatus | reverse complement strand
TTATTTCATATTTGTAAGATGCATACGTCTAATAAATAATATAATACGTGTATCATGGCATCATTGAATGATAAATAATATTAATAATGAAATGAGTATTTGTAAATTGCAATAGATTTTGCAGCATTTTGTATTATAGAGAATTTGTTGTACATCTAAATTAAAATAAATATACAAATTAAAATAGTTAGTCTGGTAACTTCAATGTAAATCTAAAATCTAAATCATATATCATCAAAGTTTTTAAATTAAATTCATGTATGTTATAGCAATTTTGAACCTTGAATTTTAAATTATAATTACGAAGTATAAATAGATAATCTTAACTATAAAAATCAGAAAGAGTTTCGTAAGTATTTTTGTATTTTTCACCAAACTACCACTGAAGAAAAATTTTGACATTTCTTTTGGACATAAAATCCAAATAATTATGGGAAGGTCTTGGGTTAGGCAGGCTTAAATGATTTAGGCGGGTTTTATCCATTAACCCAAACCCATATAATATACCCTAATTGGGGATTAATCAACCCTATTTGGGATGGGTCAACCCATTTGGGTAGGATAAAACCTGCCTAAACCGTTTAGGCCTGCCTAACGCAAGTTTTTGCCAATAATTATACATTTAACAATTAAATGCATTTTATAATAAGTTCAGTTGTAACAAAATGTGTTTAAAAATTCAATAATTGGGAAGGATTGGAATATGTGGATGAATTTATTACTTAAAATTAATAATAAGTCATGTGCTAATAATTAATAAACTACATTATAATTTACATTTTCGAAGAAATAAAGCTTCTAAACCAATACTAAATTAATGTAAGCATCACGTGACCGGTGGATGGTCTTACATCGCTTCCCTGCAACTTACTTTGCGTGAGATTGTCAGTTAAGAATGAGGAAGAGACACCAAAAAAGGAGATGAACTCACAACAGTAGTCAGTTGGCAACTTGGCGGCTTCCCTCTGGTCGGGAGAGGTGTTCGGTAATAATCTCATATTGGAACTGGCCTTTGTCTGTCGCCGGAGCCATCGCACGGCACCTCCCCGTCAACCGATTTTTGTAGACTCGCCGGAACCATAATCTATAGCTGAGACTTGCCAAGAACTAACGTTTCACTTTCTAATCATTCTCTACTCATTTTTGTTGGCTGTTTAAGGGTGCATTGATGCACGACAGCAACTGGAATCTTAAAAAAGAAACGTTAGCAATAACAATTGGCTCTGACTTCAACATCCGGCTGATCTTTGGGAAAGGCGAACGACCTACGGCAGTCTTTGTCACATGGTTTTTTATTACTCAGTGGAGGCTTTGGATTGAGTTGGTACTCTTGTTTTTACCCACAAAAAAAATGACGAAGTGGTTATGGCTACAGTAGTAAAGGAGATGAAGGGTGTGGTTGATGGAGGTGGGTGAGGTAGAGTAGGAGGTGATGGTTGATTAAATTAAGAAAATGTGAGAAGATTGATAGAAAAATAGAAATTTTGAATTCTTGGACTGCCAGATTGTCAGGTAGCAGGTAATGGCATGAAGGGAATAATTTTAAATAGCAAAAGTTATAAAACACATTCACCTAATAGCAACCCTTACGAAAAACTCCACAAAATAGCAAAAGTGTACTTTCTCTGTCAACAATGTCTCAATCATCCAATCATTTTTATCGTTTTGTGTGAAAATTACAACTGTTTGTTTATTTTATTATTATAGGGTTTCATTAAAATATTAATAAAAATAGTGAGGCCGACTTCGCCTTTGAAAATGGGATGGAACTCGGTTCGAATTGGGCTGAAATTAATTCAATTCGGATGGAAGTCGGCCATTATAGCTGGAATTCGGCTGTGGAATTCGGTATGGAATTCGTCTGAAAATTCGTATGTAATTCGTATGGAATTCGGATTAACTCATATGGAACTCGCTTAAATGAGATGGAAGTCAACAAAAATCGGATGGAAGTCCATTTTAAATAAATTTTCATGTGTGATCTTTTGAAAATTACATTACATTACATGTTGCGATTCTCAAATAATATAAATCATGTAAAATTTGTTGCTATTTAGAATTGAAAAGCTAAGCACATAAAATATAAATTATGGGAATCACAAGCACTTTGAACGGAATTTCATATCCTCAAATTTAAGACAAGTAAATCGAACATATTACAATACATGAGGCAATATAATTCCTAAAAACCAAACAAATTAATTAGGTGGAATTCTTTCTGGACAGCCACATTTCGTGTGACTTGTAGGTCCACATATACTGCATTTCTTTGGAGCTCGTCGTCTAGTAGTTGATGTTTGTCCCGCCTCTGCTCCTTAAGGACGACGACTATTTCTTGGTCGACCGGCTTGCCGATTCACAATCGGCGGCAAAACAACACAAGCTTGTGCTTCTGGTGATACAACCCACTCATCTTTGGGAGGCAGTGGGTGTATGACCCCTCCATATATTTCTTGCCAATTCGATGTCTTGTAGTATGACCAAACATAGTCATATATACTCGTACCCTTGAAGCTGTGTCAACAACAATGATTAAGTAGTGAACATTATAATTAAAGAATGATGGATTTATATATTTACTAACCGAATTGCAGCAATAGCATGCGAGCATGGAATAAGATCCAGCTGAAATTCACGACAGTCGCACAAGTTGTCTTGGAGATCAACCTTCCACGTTGTATCTTTGAGGCTGACTTTGAATTGATCATCAGTAATAGCCACAACAGAGTATCTATTTGAGAGCTCCAGCATTGGAGTCATTTTGGCCACGCATTCCTCAGTCAACTCTTCGGTTCTTGCAAATGCCTTAGCACGCCTTTCATCAAACCATTTTTCAACAATGTGCCTATATAGCTCGACAACGGAACAGATCGGCAGACGTCTAGCATCTAACAGTCGGGAGTTGAATACTTCAACTGCATTCGATGTCATGAAGCTTTATCGGAGAACCGGGCATTTTGACCTTGCCCACTTTGTCGGTCCGAGCATCATGAGTTTGTCGTAAGTTGCCGGGTAATATTATGCAATCTGGTCAATTGCCTTATGGTATAACCTCACAATTGGAGCAGTGAAGGTTGTCAACTTGCTCTGGATATGGTAACAACACAAAGCGTGTGTTGCCTCTGGATAAACCGAACTTATTGCGTTTGCTATGCTGATGTGTTGATCTGAAACAATCAGCAAATGCTCATTAGAATGGAAAGCCATTCGGATCCAGGACATAAACCAAGTCCAGCTCTCATCATTCTCGATCGGTGCAAATCCAATTGCCAGAGGGAATATCTGCTCGTTGTCGTCTTTGGTTACAGCAACCAAAAGCACACTTTTATTTCTGCCCTTGAGGTGTGTGGCATCAACGACAATCACTTGCCGTAATAAAGTTGAGAATGCTACATGCAACACACCCAAACAAACAAAGAACTGTCGTAGTCGTCCATCTTCGCCGATATTAAGATCGATAATGGTGCCCGGATTGTGCTGTTCGAGAACATAAAAATATTTCGGCAGCAAGTTGAAAGAATCCTCTAAGCCACCATATATCATAGTTATGGCTCCATTTCGAGCTCGTAGTGCATTGTTGTAGCTCACCTTAATTCTAAAATTATGTTGTAGCTCTGCCATTATATCTCGCGGTTTCATGATCGATCCTTGTCGGCACATTCTCCGGGCAAAATATGCAGAGATAGCCTTCGAGCGTATAGTTCTGCTTCGGATGTTGTCCATACTTGTAACACAAGTATGACTCGAGCAGAATTTGTATACAATCCAACATCCATCTGAATTAGTGGCTCGAATCATGAACGAACAATTATCACTGTGGCTGCAACTATATTCCACCCGAGTTTTAGAAGATCGCAACACTTTAAACTCAACTTGATGCTCCATGTGCCAAAGTCCGACAGCCACATACAAGTCCTCTTTAGACCAAAACAATGATCCTTTTTGCAATTCCTCGTCCAATACTGCTTGAACATCTCGTGATATAGGTAGGTTAGATGTATCTACCGGAATTATCGGCAATAACCAGTTGTTCATTTGTTGACTTAGGACATCAATTGTTTCAGTCGGTAATGGCTGAGTCGGGACCAGGCTTGATACAATGGCACCTATACCACCTTGTTCTCGGACCCAAGCGGTGAAATCTTCAATTGTACAATTGAATAACGAAGCATTGTAATTGTGGCGTTCATCACCATCGGATGATTCCGTATCGAATTCAGCTTCGTCGTTCTCATCTGACTGGACAACTACATTCGGATTTTGTGTGTCGGCACCGTCTTCATCATCATCACCCTCATCATCAGGTGCATTGAAGTTTAAATCGGGGATAGGAGAACTTCGACTTCCACTGCTTCCTTCTCCAAACATCATCGATGATGAAAAATGATGTAGTTCTTCTGGAGTTAGACTATAAGGGTTGTGCGGTTGTGGATTTAATGAAGCCATAATTGGCCTGTACGGAGACGGTTGTCGCCGAGAGCTTCCAGCAGCTTCATCGGATTGCATGTTCATCACTAGATAAACATTCGGCTCCCACAAGATGTTACAAAGTCGTTGAAGGTGTGTATCCATTGCGAGAACCGAAGGAACCTTCCTCCCAGTTCTTGTTTCAGCAACATTATATAGGGTGTAAGAGCTCACCATGCCATGAGAATGGAGAATGAATTGAACATTTCTCCACAATTCTTCTATCGTGATATCATCAGAGGGTAGCATGACAACTCGTTCTTCTCCACCGATGTAGTTGTATTCATTGTCCCATTGACCATTGTAATGCACAATGAGAGAACGAAAATTTGACATATTTTTTGAGAAAGCGTGTTTGATTTTTGAGAGAGTTTTCTGAGAATGAGTATTCGATTGCATGAGTGTTTCACTGGCGACCAAATTATTTCAGTCATGAATAGTAATATTTAATAGTAGTACTTCAATTATTTCTGCATCTTTGTACTATTAAGTTCAGAAATACATGTGAAATTTCTTCCAACTCCGCAAATGTTGGCTTTATTGAATTGACTAAAGTCGAATTGAATGTGTTTGCATGCATGTGAATTAATTCGATCAATTTTGGTAGGATAAAAATCAGAATTTCACGTGAAAAAAGTAACTTTGAGCGAGTTCCATCCCATTTCGGCGAGTTCCATCCACAATTGGCGAGTTCCATCTAATTTGACATAGTTCCATTTGTTAAATAATTAGCGAGTTCCATCCATAATTGGCGAGTTCCATCACAAATCAGCGAGTTCCATCCTATTTCACTTAGTTCCTTTTGTTAAATAATTATCGAGTTCCATCCGAAATTGGCGAGGTCCATCCCAATTCGGCGAAGTGCCATCCCAATTCGGCGAATTTCCATTTGTTTGATAAATAGCGAGTTTCATCCCGAATTGTCGAGTTCCATATCAAATCGGTCGAGTTCCATCCGAATTTGGCGAGTTCCATCCCAATTCTATTGACTTCATGGACCGACATCCACCTATGCGAATTCTTTTATTTTTTATAAAATTGTAAATGATTAACATCTTAAATTCAAGCACACTCCCAATTGAACTTTATTTTAAATTTAATTTACGATAAATAATTTAATAATTTGCTACAAATTTCGAAGCAATAAAATAGAAGCACACTCATAATTGTATTAATTTGAATTCGAATATTATTCGACAATATGTCTAAAATATTACACATTTTGATAGCAGTAGGCGAGCTAGTGAAGGAAGTGCAGACAGACGGGGAGGAGATAGCAGTGCCGTTGGGTCTCCTTCATCTCTTTCGCTGCTTAAATATATTAATTAGTGAGCACGAAAATTGTTTGTTGGTGGACACAGTTTCTGCTTCTCGTAAGCCATCGGGTTTCCATCAGAAATAGCAATATCATTGATGCTCACTAACTATAACCTTTCATCTCTTTTCCCGTAATGGAGAAGCAAGGGTTGATGGGCTGGAACCATCTTTTGATTGCTTTCCCTGTTTCTGGTTTCGGGAAAAGGAGAAAGATGTGGAGGAATCTGGATGAAGGACATTTACTACATGTGACGTAGGAAAAATCCTCTTCTAATTGATTGGAATCAAAATAAATATGGGACCTATGATTCGAATAAAAAAAGGAATAAGAGCAAGAGAAAAGTCATTTGTTGTTGTTATGGTTTTGGAATGAAATGAAGTGTATTTGAACACTCACAAATTCTCCCTTAAATAGAAGGGACTAGTGGCATGAATTTGAACATTCTACTTGGTCGATAAATGTGTAGTGGCATGCATGAATTATTTGAGAATCGTTGCAGAGTTTCACTTTCACGTGAAACTGAATTTTTTTTTGCATGAATTATTTGTGCATTTATTGACTGAAAAGTTAAATTTGCACAGACTTTGAAGTGTAAATGCAAGAGTGATGTGATATGTCAATGACTTGCCAGTGAATTATTTCGATCAATTTTGGCCTAGTTCCATCCCATTTCGCCAAGTTCCATCATCATTTATCGAGTTCCATACAATTTGACAGAGTTCCATTTGTTTATTTAATAGCGAGTTCCATCCCATATAAGCGAGTTCCATCTCAAATTGTCGATTTCCATTCCAAAAACGTCGAGTTCCATCCAGTTTGACATAGACCGATTTGTTTATTAATTTCACCGAGTTCCATCCCAAAATGGCGAGTTCCATCCAATTGGGACAAAGTTCCATTTGTTTAATAAATAGCGAGTTCCATCTCAAATTGGCGAGTTCCATATCAAATCGGCAGAGGTCCATCCCAAATTGGCGAGTTCCATCCCTATTCTATTGACTTAATGAAGACCGACATCCATCAATGCGAATTATTTTGTTTTTTATAAAATTGTAAATGATTAACATCTTAAATTCAAGCACACTCCCAATTGAACTTTATTTTAATTTTAATTTACGATAAATAATTTAATAATTTGCTACAAATTTCGAAGCAATAAATTTCAAGCACACTCACAATTGTAATAATTTGAATTCGAATTTTATTCGACTATATGTCTAAAATATTACACATTTTGATACTAGTAGTCGGCGAGCTAGTGAAGGAGAAGTTGTTGATGCTCCGCTGAGTTTCATCTCTTTCTCCCCTTAATTATAGTAATTTGTGAGCAACAAAACTGCAAAACGGGTGATCACTGATGGGTTTTGTATACTGAAAGCATTTATTACAATGAGTATACAACGGTTTATTTCTCCTATCTGTTAACAATCTTACATGTGTGAACAATGGTATCCTCTTGTCTCACCGATAAGGACGATCATACGGCGTGTTGTAGATCGCAGAAGATAGTATGATCACTTGACCTAGTGAGACATAAACCTGATCACAGCCGAGATAGCGTATGAGGATACGTCTGTCCGGATGGCTACGGCATTGTCGGAATAAGTAGTCTGTCTTGGTTACTTGACATGCTGGTACGCAGAGGTGGCGTATTGATGGACCGCAGTGAGATGTATTCGTCTGTCTGACATCAGCGAATACAAGATCTCGTTATATTGATTGAGTCCAAACCCTAACGAAGGTCCAGGGGTTTGCACGGGTTGACTGTTGCTTTGACTTGCCATGGTGGAGAGCCTAAGTAACGTGCTCGTATATCCGCATCTTGGGTAACAGCAGTTCGTGTAGTACCGCCTGAGACTGGACTTAGGTAACCATATCCGAGTAATAGGATGGGGACATTCCCTGAGGAGCTCAATAACATTCATCGTGCCAAAGTCCTGCAGGCTGATTAAGTTCAGGCACGAGTGATAAGGCTTGAGTGGTACTACTCAGGAATTATAAGATATTAATTAATTGTAGTTAGAGCTTGTCAGAGGCTCCGATTAATTAATGGATGTCCGGTAACCTTAAATATGGGGATTCTCAATTAATGCAGCCCGTTCTCATAACGTGGTAATAAAGGGGTAGGTCAGTATTAATTATGTGGTGAAAAAGAATTAATATTAATTAATCAATTGTGTCCTGGGTTGTGGACATGAGAATTAATTAATTTATAGGCCCACTTTATTATTTGCATTAGGTCCCAGGACTGGCCCAATTAAATATGCTGAATTGAGCCCAAAATGGCCCATTAGGGTTTCCAACCCTAGGTCTATAAATAGACAGCTCTCTCTCATAAGTCATAAGACAGTTGAAACAAACTAAACCTATAGAGAGAGGGAGGCGCCGTTTTTGGGAGAAAAAAGGAGGGGAATTTCGATTCTGGTCCTGCTCAGAATAAAGTTCTACGGAGTCCTCACCAGTAGTAGATCTGAATAGCATTGGGACACAGCCCAGAAGATCTAATCTGGAGAACAAATTTTCTTTCTTCCTTCTCTTTCTTTTTCGATTTTAATCTAGAAATTAGATCTCTAATTTCTGTTTCCGCAGATTAAATTCATAGGAGCATGCTAGGGTTTTGAGAATTTTAATTATGAGCAATATCCATAGATCGATCCGGTTCAGTTTGGTTTTGGTGATTCGGTTCACGGAAAAACCCTACAATTGGTATCAGAGCCAGGTTTCTGATTTATGGCTCTGTTGTTCATAATTAAATTCAATATGCATGTATGAATTTATTGTTTTGTGGATGTTTTGTTTTTGTTCCTCGTGTCAACCCGTTGATTCAGCCCGCGGTGGTTTATCCGTGTAGGGCTGAATTGTTTTGTAAAATCATGAGAAAATCTGTGATTAGTGTAGATTTGAAAATTGTAATAGAATAGATTTTCTGTAATTTTCAAATTATGTAATTAAACGGGTCGAGGACGAAGAACGAAGACGGAGCCGATGCAGGGCCGACAGAGCACGACGGCGGGCGACGGCGGGCGCGGCACGGTGCGCAGGCAGGCGCGCAGCGCTGGGCGCGGGGGCCGGCCTGGCGGCGACGGCGGTCGGCTATCGTCGGCTGCTGCTGTCCCGTCGCGGTGGCTTGTGTTTTTGTGGTTTGTGCAATCCTGTGTAAACCCTAGGGTTTGCATTAAGGTTAGGGCAAATCATCAGATCACAAAGGCCTAAAAATCCAAAAGATTTGGATTTATCCAAATTAATTCAAAATTCAAATTTGTAATAGATAGATATTTTTTTTCTATTTTTGGGGCCACGAGGAATTTTTTTGTTTGCCTTAATTGTCCTCGTATGATATGTGATTTATTTATGTGCGCAATTTAAGCATGTGTAGATAATAGGAAAAGCATGTTTTACTGCTTTTATTATTTACAGTTTTCCAAGCATGCTTATGTGATTAATTTCTTTTGTTGGATTATATTTTGGGAATTTTTGGGCTTGTTTAAATACATGCAAAAATTTGGGAAATATAATAACAAGGAAATTATGTGTGCGCATAAAGAAACATTTTAAAAGAAAAATACTAAGCAGATTTTTTAATTAAAATCAATAGACCTCCACAAAGCGGTCCTAGGCTGTAAGTGTATCTCTCGTTCTAGTAAACGTCTACGAGTGTAGCTTGCTCGTTCCCGGAGGTGCATGGGTGCAGTTGTTGGGATTACTAGACAAACAATTTAAATCATGTGAATAGTGGGAGGGCTTTGTGTAAGCGTCTATGAGTGTAGCTTGCGTAGACCTCTTTCACAAGTATTCTATGATTGATTTAAATTATAGATAACAAAAGCTTTAAGGGTTGTGCGGTATGGTTATGTGCCATGCTAAACTGTCTCTTTTAGCCGGAGTTAAATTTGTGGTTAATTGCTTAGAAGCATCTTAGAATATAATGCAAGAATTGCATCCCTGTTCTTGAGAGATGGCTTGGTCTAAGGTTTTCACTAATTATTAATTTCTAGTATCAAAAGCATCCTGACATGGTAGTGAAATTAAATGGATTGGGGCTTAAAACCCGCAGTTCTGGTTGAGGGTGACATCGTAAACGTCTACGAGTGTAGCTTGCGGTGGGAACTCTTGGGCAATTAGTGGAAAACATTTGTATTTGATTTATTAAAAGGTTTTCAATGCATTTGTTTTCGAAGTTCAACATGTATGTTCTTATTTAAGATTCTTTATTGTTTCAGATATGTCTATGTCTACTGTCGATCATATACTTGCTCGCAATCCTCTAACTGGTCCAAACTTCCATGAATGGAGTTTCTGCATCAAACACATCTTTTATCTGAAAAATCAAGCACATGTTCTTTACATGGATCCACTGTTGCGTTCTCAAAGAGGAGTGTGCGAGCTTGAGCTTGAATTCTATGACAGATGGGAGGATGCTGATGAGTTTGCCTTCTGGCTCATCACGGGTTCCCTGTCTAGAGAATTAAGGCATAAGTATGAACACCTTGAAAGGGCTGGAGAGCTTTGGAAGGAACTCTCGACGGCCTTTGGCAAAGTGGAGCGAACTATTAACTGTAAGCTTGTGCACAATCTTGTGTGCAAGAAGATGGTTGAGGATGGTTCAGTGACTACGCACATGATGTCTGTGATTGATCTCATGAGACAGTTTACTGTGCGGGGTGGTAATATCAGTGCGCAAGGCGAGATTGATATTATCTTGAAATCTCTTCCGGAATCCTATCATGACTTTAAGGTAGTTGCTGCTGCAAAGGGAGAGTATGCTCTGCATGAGCTGCTTGAGGATCTTGTAGTGGAGCAGTCTACCATGCGAGCACGAAAACCTGTTCTGTTTGGCTCTAGTACTGGTTCGACAACCTCTAAGGTTGGAGATGATGGTGCTGAGAGCAAGTTCAGGAAAACAGGCAGTGATAGCAAGTCTAGGAAGGGGAAGAGAGTCAAGGTCACTACAAAGAAGAACGAGTGTGCTGGATGCGGAAAGGTGGATTGTCCGAATGCTAAGGGACAAGGTACGTCATTTGCATTTGTAACGGAAACATGTTTAGCATCGATTTCTACTCATTCATGGGTAGTGGATACTGGAGCTACTGATCATGTTTGTTATATTTTGCAGGGGTTCACACCGAGGAGGGTGCTGAAGAATGACGAGGTTACCATCTCGATGGGGAACGCAGCACAAGTGAGTGCAGCTACCATTGGAGATTTCACCTTGTACTTTGATGATTCCGTTTTAACATTGAGAGATGTTTTGTATGTGCCGGATTTTCGGCGAAACCTTATTTCAGTTTCCAAACTTTATGTCGATGGATATTCAGTTATTTTTGATAGTGGTGTTTCTATCATTGGTAATAACGGTGTTATCTGTCGTGGAATGCTGAATAATTCTCTCTATGTTGTTAACTGTAATCACAAATCTTCCGCAAGTATTGCATGTAATTCATCCGTAATTGATAATCCTAGGAAGAGAAAACTTATTTCTTCTGATGAGGATCTTACATATCTCTGGCACTTAAGACTGGGTCACATCAGCTTGAAGCGGATTCAGAGACTTGCAGATGACGGTACATTGGACCTAGTCCGGGCTGTACCTTATCAAGTCTGCGAATCCTGCATCGAGGGCAAGATGTCAACTAGGCCTTTCAAGGCTAGTCAGTCTCGAGCAGAGGAAGTGTTGGAATTGATCCATTCTGACTTATGTGGACCGATGTCCACACAGGATCGTGGAGGGTACGAGTACTTCGTCACTTTCATTGACGATTACTCAAGGTACGGATACGTTTACCTGCTTCACTACAAGTCTGAATGCTTTGAGAAATTCAAAGAGTCCAAGGCTGAGGTAGAAAAGAAGGTCGGGAAAACTATCAAGTCACTGCGATCTGACCGCGGTGGCGAATACCTCGGTAACGAGTTCCTGCAGTATTTGACAGAAAATGGGATTACATCCCAGTGGACTGCACCGGGTGATGGATTTATATACTGAAAGCATTATGATTGGTATATTATGTACAAGGACGATTGGTTAATATACTGGGAATCATAAATGTTGTATGTTCATCTCCTGTCTGAATTAACAAACATGTGTCGCAAACGCAATTATCCTCTTATCTCGTCGATAGGGAGATCATACGGTGTGTAGAAGATCACGGAAGATCGTATGGATCGTTTGACCTAGCGAGATATAAATAGTTATCACAGCTGAGACAGTTCCAGGATAAACTGTCGGTGTAGGCTGCAGCATACGCAGTAATAAGCATCTTATCTTGGATGGCTTGGTATGCTGGTGTGGGACACACATTGATAAGGACCTAAGTCGAGATCGATTCTTTTATCTGACATTAAAAGAATCTAGATCTCTATGGCTTGACGAGATCCTAAGCCTAAATGAAGGTACAGAAGTATATGCAGATTGTGTATTACTTTAAGTTGCAGTGAAAGGCTCTAGTTGAGCTTGTATATCTGTATCTTGGGTAATAGCAGTTTGTGTATGACTGTCTGGTACTGGAACTAGGTAACCACATCCAGTATAGGATGGTGACATTCCCTGAACAGCTCAAAAGGTTCGTTATGCTAAGTCCTGCAGGCTGATTAAGTTCAAGCATAAGTGAAAAGGTTTGAGTGGATTAATTCAGGAATATAAGATGTTAATTAATTAAATAGCTTGTCAGAGCTTAAATTAATTAGCGAATGTCTGTAACCTTAAATGTGGGGATATACCGAGCCCATGCAACCCGTACCTCAAAACGTGGAAGCAAATAGGTAGGACAGTATTGATTCTCTGGTGGAATGAATCAATATTAATTAATTAATTATATTCTGGGTTGAATATGGGAATTAATTAATTGATAGGCCTTATTTGCTATTTGCATTTTGGTCCCTGGTCTGGCCCATGAAACTCAAGCCCAATAGGAGTCCAGTATTTTCCTATAAATAGGCCTCAGTTCCTCAGATCTCAACACACCACAAGATCATAAGTTGCACACAGCAAACCAGTTCTGGGAGCTGTGGTGATCGACTAAGATCTGAGAACGAGGAGAAAATTCTACTTCTCAACCGGGCAAGGGATCTGATGGAGAATCTTCACCGGATTTTCAGATCGAGTTGGGATACAGATCATATGATCAAATCAGGAGGATTTTTCTTCTTCTCTCTCTCCTCTTTATTTTCGAAAATAATTGCATTATTTTCATAGATTTATTTCCTCAATTTGTTAGGAAATTAAATCCTTGTGCGTGGGAAAGATCAAAGGGCATCTCCGCGCACGCATTCTTCAGAGTTCATCGATCCAGGTATTCTGCATAAACCTTCTTATGCATAATATTATAGGAGCATGCTGAGATTGTTCATAGGCATAACAATTTATTTTGATATTTCAATTAACGATCCTTGGCAAACGGACTTCGTGATTCAGTTCACGAATCCCTTCACCGGGTACTCCCCAGCAAAACAGTGTAGCTGGAAGAAGACACCTTCTGAGCTCTTCCTTGGTCGCAAACCTAGTTTGTGCAAGTTTAGAGTATGGGGCTGTCCGGCACACGTACTGTCGAAGGAACCTGATAAGTTAGAAAGCAGGTCAAAAGTAATGTTGTTCATAGGGTATCCCAGGCAAACGAAAGGTGGTTACTTTTACTGTCCTGAGAGTCAAAGAGTCGTTGTTAGCACCAACGCTA
>JAPKLW010008400.1:0-13454 GCA_026898455.1 Plectranthus barbatus | reverse complement strand
TGATGTTAACTCTTGGAATCTCCCATGACTGGTGGCTTCACCGCTGGTGAATAGTGTCAGTGAGAACACGTATTCTGCTGGTAGGATTTGTCAGCCGCCTGCTGGTGAAATCCTTCCCAACTGGTGAACAGTAACCAGTCATTAGCTCTTTCTCATGCTGATGAACAGTGTCAGCATCAGTTTGTCAGTCGCCTGCTGGTGAAACTTTTCCACTGAAGGCACTTCTCATGCTGGTGAACAAAGTCAGCATGAGTCTTGATCAGCTGCGACTTACAACTCAAAATACCTAAACAGGACTTTACATTTGAGATCTAGAGCTATCTAGAGACAACTGACGCTGGTAGGACTTAGGATTTGATCCACCAAAACTATGATCTATCCAAGTAGCTACTGAGGGAGGGAAACTTAGACAGATTTCCCAACAATTTCCCCCTTTTTGGTGCGATCAAAGCCTAACCAGCGAGCACTCAGCTGATGAGGAAAGTTACAGAAAAATTTCAGGGTTTTACAAATAAGCCTATCAGATCTAAACCCATGAAACTACTTCCTCACATCAGCTCTAACTAAAATCTTCCCCCTCAAACTAAGAGGGATATTGCTCGTTTAAAATATGAAAATTGAGATCAGAGCAAAAATAGATTTAAAGAATGTAGACGAGTGCTGGTGCTGATTACAATGGATGTGTAAGTTCAGCTGGTAAGTAAATACTTGACAATTGTTGGACAATAAGAGATTGTCATCAACTTGTCAGCAATCATTTCATTAAAGGTGTAGCAATTACAAGTACAGGAGTGATAACTGACTAGTCTAGCTGATAAGTATTTACTTACAAAAAAATAGAGAAACTAGACTATGGCTTGGATGATGATCCTGGTGATTGAGTTCTTGCGCTTGTGATAGACCTCAGGATCTCTGTAAGTGCGGCCATGTCTTGTTCTCTCTTCAGCCTTTCCTCAGCAGCAATCCGTCTCTCTTCCTCAGCAAGTCGGGCTCTCTCTGCTTCAGCCAGTGCTCGCACCCTTTCCCCCTCTTGGATCCGCGCCAAAAAGGTGGAGACACCGGCGGTGACGGACTCCAATTGTTGCGTTACATCAGCTTGGAAAGAGGCGAAGCGCTGATCCATCCTGGCATCAATGTAAGCAAGTAGCTGCGCAGGAGGATGGATCTCGGAGATTGGCATCGCTGATACTTCTATGGAAGAGGAGGGCACATCAGGTGCGGAGGGAGCCATTGCTGGTTCAGATTCAGCTGTTATCTCCATTGGGGCTGGCTCCTCCGCTGGCACTGCAGCTGCTGCTAGCTCCTCCGCGAGCACCGCGGCTGGTGCTGGCGGGCCTTGTTCAAAAGTAGGTGGTGCTGTGAAGTCCACCAGCTGCCAGTCCTCATTATAAGGGACAAGGTCGCCCATTACGATCGGAACATTAGGGACGGCAGTGGTCAGCCACCAACCTCTGGAGGGATCCTCCTCCACAATGTGGTCTACCAGCAGAGCGCTGGCAGCCATATCAAAGAAAACAGCATAATAGGGAGGGATCCGGGGGAGAGCGGTGAGAACCTTCAAGCGGCGGAGCGCGTAGATCAGCTGGTATCCCCGGCTGGTGGGCTGGAACTGGAGGAATGGCAACTTAACCATTTTTGGCCTAGGGAGGCCGGAAGTCCCAGTCAGCTGTCTGAATTCTGCAATTCTCTTCAAACGGCGCCTGATTCGCCTGGTAGACAGCTGCTGGTGCATTTCAGGATCAGAATCCATGAATGCATTCGCCCACGCCTCCTCTGATCTCCAGTAACCAAGCCCTAGCCTGGCATACAGAACAGCGCGCTTTTCTACTGTTAGCTGGCGCTGGCATAGGTCAAAAATCCTCCACCTCCGGAACTCCAGACATAGTTCCGGATTCACCCTCCACAGTCTTCGGTAGCTGGTTATCATCTCATCATTGACGGCATTTTCCACCTCCGCCGTGATGTTTTCAGCATACTCATAGAGAGTGGAATTGAAGTACTCTATCGGCTGCAGGGGCAGACACCAGTCATAGATCCTCGAAGCGTATACAGACTGGTGGGGGAGTCCGCTGATGGGGATGATATTGAATGCTGATGGCTCAGGCACTCGTGAATCTTGAAACGCCATTGCCCCGCGGTGCTCCCACCGATGTACTCCTGTCACTCGTGATTGGAAGGAGTCTTCATCAATCAGTTGATGCTCTTGGATGCAGAGCAAGTACGGCCTCCTTTCTGCGCGCACATGACGTGCTGGCGCTGGCGAGGATGCTGCTGGTCGCCCAGAAGATGATGCTTCTGACGATTTTGGGCGACTGGCAGGACGACGAGCCTCATCTTCAAAATTAGGGAATAGATCCCTGGGCTCCATCCTCTGCACCATGGAGTGATGTGTCACCTCCTCAGCTGGAGCAGCTGGCTCCTCAGCCCTTGGCTCCTCTGCATCCTCAGAATCTGAGCTCATGTCTGAAAAACTCGCCAGTTTTTCCGGGGTGGTCGCCCGCCCCTCAACTCCTCCACTGGCACCCCCGTGCGCGGCCAGTGGGTCTTCTTCACCTCCACCACCCCCTTGCGCGGGTGGAGGGACTTCAGCGACCTCCTCCTCCTCCTGGTACTTATCCACAAGGGATAGTACATCTTCATCAGCACCCATGACCATCAGGCGGGTAAAAGATTCTTCTGATAAGATCTGGCCTGGAGCTGGTGCTGGTGGCCTTGTACTTGTAGTTGGGGCAACTTCCCATTTGCCTTTGGCCACCTGGTGCACCTGCTCCGCCAGTTGCGCCTGACGTCTGGCCTCATGCTCAGCCTGCACCTTTGCATAGGCTTCATCGCGGGCTGCCAGCTCAGCCTCTCTTTTACGCTGGTCGGCCAAGGCCTTCAGTCTGGCCTGTGCCTGCTTCTTCCTCACAAGGGAGGCATGTTGCTCCTTCTTCGCTTGCTCCACCAGCTTCTGAGCCCTTGTCTGAACCCTTTTTCGCTTCCGGGTCATCCTCTCTATGGTCTCCTCCTCAGTCAGTCCAAGAACGGACTTCTTGACTGGTATCGAGATCTTCCCGGATGCAGGCTCATAGGCAGCAGCTGGCTGGGGCTGCTGGCGCTGGTGGGTCTTGGGCTTCTTACTTGGAGGGGGCCTGGGGGCTGGCACTTGTGCTGATGCCCGTGGATGTATGCCAGTTGCCTTCTCCACTGCATCTTCCATAGAGACGAATAAAGATTCGACCTCTAGCTTCCTTTTAAGCTCAGCCTTGGTCTCGGCTGGCATTGGGAGAGCCACAGCTGGCACTTCCTCCCATGTCTGTTCTGCATCTTCTTCAGAGACAGACTCTTCGGGGTCCACAGCCGTCTTCCCTTTCAGCCGGCGTGGCTTCTTGTAGTCGGGGACAGGTAATTTCACCTTTGTGGCTGGGATGAAGTCTGACCCGACCAGTCGCTCCCCCTGGTCGACGTCGTCCCCCATCTCTACTTCCAGTATATGGCTGATCCTCAGCCCGAATGACACCGCGTGAAGAAATTTCCCGTCTGTCTTCACGGTGACATTCCTCTCAACATTCTCCAGCAGTCGGCCGAAGAAGAATTCGGCCCAGTTGCCCAGTATGCCGTCTGCCAGGGCGCACATGATTGAGAACTTTCTCAAGCTCAGTTCGGCGTACGAGCCGACCTCGCATTGTAGCATGCGCACTACAATATCACACACCATCTGCCAGAAATCTTCCATTTCTGACTTCTTCATCCCCGTTTTAAAAACGGTCACCTCCGCCCTTCTCCACTGCTCCCACCTCCGCTGGAACTCGACCGTATCATCCCTATGATACGTCGCCACTTCCTCTCCTTCATTCCTCATCCCAAAGATGTTGGCGAGGTATTCAGCGTCGACCGTCATCAGATGGCCGAATACTGATGTTGTGAACGACTTCTTGTCGTCAGCAATGACTGCCCGAGCATAGAACTCGGCAACCAAATGAGGATGGAACGTCCTGGGAGTCGCCGTCAAATACGGGCGGAGCTGCTCATGGTCTATCATCTCCATCAGCTCCGGGCCGTGGTGCTTCTCCGCCAGCTTGTCGTTCAGAATCTTCTCCTTCTGAACTTGGGCTGTTCTGATCTGAGCGTGAGAGAGACAATGGCGGGTGGCTGCTTTATTCAGCGAAACAAGCTTGCTGAATGGATAGGTGTAGTCAATATCTTCTTCCTTTACAATGCCAGTAAAAGTAGGCATGTGGGCTTCGGCCAATGGCAAGTCTAGCTCTAAAGACTCAGTGGCAGAGGATGATTTATCATCAGCGGGGTTGGATGAGGATGCCATATCTTCAGGGAATAAGTGTTGGGAATTCGGAAAATATGTTCGGAAAATATGAAGGAATGATAAGAGTTTTCCCGTTCATGAATGATCGCTATTTATACTGGTGCCAAGCTGGTTTGGATGGACGAGATTAATTCGTCAAAAGTGAGGATCGACGGTCATCAGCTGGCACGAGTCCCTGTAACGACGTGCGTGGTCGTGCTGACGTGGGCTGCTACGTGTAGCTGACATGGCACACGCTGATTGGTTGGAAATGTCCTTTTGACCGCGCAGTCACTGTGCGCATTAAATGTGGCATTAAATGTCGCATTAAATTCTGAGATACGCACACGCCAGAGGATTTGAACAATCCCACCATTTCTGCGACAGCTAGCACGACTCTTGGACTTCAAGAGATCGTCAGTTGAGAGCTGGGACTCAACTGGTCATCAGTAATATAACTGGTCATCAGCAGGATATGCCAGTTGAACACTTCCCCCTGTCAGCATGGCCTCCTTACCAGTTGACAACTGATACTTACGACTGGCACCCGAGTACTTGGATAAATTGAGAGCTGGGACTCAATTCCATCAGTCGTAGGAAATTCGCCAGTTGTCTGCTGACAACTTGAAGGATTGAAAGAATTGAGAGCTTGGACTCAATTTTATTCCGCATAATCTTCTCCTTCAGGAATCCATCTTCTCACCATCGCTTGAATTGGGATCTGGGACCCAATTTCTTCTGCTGATGGTGTTTGTCTGCTGACAAAAATGAAATGAGAGCTGGGACTCATTTCCTTGGCCATTAATGGGATATGACCTGCCAGTAGATACCACCTGTGGTTTTGAGCTACCACTAAAGAAAATAGGAAGACTAAGAGCTTGGACTTAGTCTTAATCAGCATCCTTCAGAAAAACAAGAACGGAATGAGAGTTGGGACTCATTCTTCCTCAACATTAGAGCTCGCATCAATCTCCATAAGTCCGAGTTTGATACACAACTCCTTAAATCTTGTTTCTGGCAAAGGTTTGGTGAAAATATCAGCCAGTTGATCTTCAGTTCTGATGTACTCTACGCTGATATCCTTCTTCTCGACATGATCACGTATGAAGTGATGTCGGATATCTATGTGCTTGGTCCTAGAATGATGAACCGGATTCTTCGTTATGCACATAGCGCTGCTGTTGTCGCAATAGATGGGTACACAACCAGTGTCCACTTCATAGTCTTCCAGTTGTTGCTTGATCCATAGAATTTGAGCACAGCAACTGGCAGCGGCAACATATTCAGCCTCAGTAGTAGATGTAGCAACTAAGTGTTGCTTCTTGCTAAACCAGCTGATTAGCTTGTGTCCTAGAAACTGACACGTACCACTGGTGCTTTTTCTATCTATTCGGCATCCAGCAAAATCTGAATCTGAATACCCAATGAGTGTAAGCTCATCATTCCTGGGGTACCATAATCCAAGTGATTCAGTTCCTTTGAGGTATTTCACTATTCTCCTAGCAGCTTCCATGTGTGACTTCTTTGGATTGGCTTGATATCTGGCACACACTCCAACTGAATATGAAATGTCGGGTCTGCTGGCTGTCAGATAGAGAAGTGATCCAATAATACCTCTGTAGCTGGAAGGATCAACTGATTCTCCTTCTTCATCAAGAAAGATCTGGCAACTGGTGCTCATCGGTATTCTGAGAGCCTTAGTCTTCTCTGGGCAATATTTCTGAATTAGGTCCTTGGCATACTTCCGCTGATTAATGAAAATCCCATCAGCTAACTGCTGGACCTGGAGTCCTAGGAAGTATGTTAATTTGCCCATCATACTCATCTGGAATGAGTTCTACATCAGTTGAGAAAACTTCTCACAGAGAGACATATTCTTTGACCCGAATATAATGTCATCGACATATATCTGCACCATTAGCATATCATCAGCATCCTTGATGATGAAGAGAGTCCTGTCGATCTTCCCTTTCCTAAATCCATTGTTGATTAGGAACTGGGACAGCGTCTCGTACCAAGCCCTGGGCGCCTGTTTCAATCCATACAGGGCCTTACTCAGCTTGTACACCTTGGTGCCTATTTCAAAGCCTGGAGGTTGTTCAACGTATACTTCCTCCTTTAGCTCGCCATTCAAGAAGGCGCTCTTCACGTCCATTTGGAATACCGTGAAACCATGATACGCTGCATACGCAAGGAACAGCCGTATCGCCTCCATTCTTGCAACTGGTGCGAAGGTCTCGTCGAAGTCGATGCCTTCACATTGCTTGTAACCTTTGGCGACTAAACGAGCTTTGTTTCTGATTACAATGCCATCCTCATCTCGCTTGTTCTTGAAAACCCACTTGGTGCCAATCACTGACTGGTGTGATGGTCTCTCTACCAAGTCCCAAACATTGTTGCGAATGAATTCCGCAAGTTCTTCTTGCATGGCATTGATCCAATCGGCAGATTGTAGTGCAACTCCTATGGAAGTAGGTTCCTCTTGAGAAATAAAGCATGTCAGGAATGCACTGTCGTGTTGAGTCTGAATAGAACTTCCTGGATCACCGAGAATAGCATCGGATGGGTGATTTCTCAGCTATTTGGGAAGATGAGAGTCTGCTGGCGTTGGATCTTCTGTCCTGATGACTGGTGCTTCCTGAACTTCACCAGTCGGAGCAGCAATTGCAACTGGTGGTTGACCTTCACCAGTCGGAACTTCCTCTTCGTCAGCCTCACTCTCTGACTGATCTCCTGATCCTTCGGCGATAATTACACCGTCAGCTGGTGCATCCACTCCAGCTGGTTCATCACCTATTTCTGGTTCGAAAATTCCAGACGGTATTCCCCCTGGATTATTGCCAGTTCCACTCAGGGAGATTGAGTGTAAGGTCTCAGCAAGGTCATTTGCATCACCGACCCTCCCGAATTGCTGATGGGCAACCGAGGATACTGGTTGTGAAGATGATCCAGTCATAGGTCTAGTCAAACCAGTTGGTTGAGCATTGGAAGAATTCCTGCCCAACTGGTCAACGACATCATTGACCTCAGGAACATCTTCAGCCAGTTGTCGTAATGTCCTGCGCACTAAAGTAGCTTCATCAAAAACAACATTGCATGTTATTTCCACAAGCTTGGTGGTCTTGTTAAATACTCTATAGCCCTTGTGAGAGGGATGTCCATATCCAACAAGGACACCCTCATCAGCTTTAGGCGAAAAAGCATTTAACTTCGACTTACCATTATTATGGATATAACATGGTGAACCGAAAGCACGGAGATGAGCTAAGGAAGGCTTACGACCAAAATACACTTCGTAGGGAGTTTTCTGGAGTCTGTTGTTGATCCCGCTTCTATTCTGAGTATAGCAAGCCGTCACCAACGCTTCTCCCCAAAAACTCTGTCCTAAGCCGGACTCTGCCAGCATGGACCGGACTGCTTCTTTCAGCGTCCTGTTCCTACATTCTGCCAGTCCATTCTGCTGCGGTTGCCTTGGTGCTGATCTTTCATGCTTAATGCCAGCTTCCGCGCAAAAATCCATCAGCAGACTGTTGCAGAATTCCGTCCCATTGTCTGACCGTATCCGCTTCACTGTAGCTTCTCTCTGTTTCTGAGCTTTGACAATCAAATCTGGAAGAATGACTTTCACTTCATCCTTGGATCAGAGAAGCTTTACCCATGTATAGCGCGAGTAGTCATCGACTACCACCAGCGAATAATGTCTTCCTCCAATGGTTTGAGGTGCTACTGGTCCAAAGAGATCCATATGTAGCAACTCTAGTACCCGACTAGTACTGGGACTGACTGGCGACTGGTTCTTGAAAGACTTCTTAGTTTACTTGCCCTGCTGGCATGCTTTGCAAATCCCTTCCTTCTTGAATCCTCCCTTGGGAAGTCCTTCCACAAGATCATGCTTGGCCAGGTAGTTGATAGTCCTGAAGTTCAGATGACTCAACCTCTTGTGCCACAGCCAGTTAGTTTCCATAGAACTGGTGGCCACGAAGCATGAATCTGTCTTCCCGCTTTGCCAGTCAACGGTATAAAGTCCTTCGTTCCGAATACCTCTCAGCTTGATCTCGCCAGTCTTCTCATCCTTGATCTGGCACTCTGATTTCCCAAAGTGAACAGTGTATCCACTATCGCACAGCTGACTGATACTCAGGAGGTTGTGCTTGAGAGAGGTAACAAGGGATACATTAATGATTCTGACATCGTCCTTCTCGATGCAGCCCTTGCTGATAACTCTGCCCTTGGAGTTATCACCGAAAATAACTGGAGGTCCTTTGACCTTAATGAGATCTGCAAACAGATCCTCTTCACCAGTCATGTGAGCAGAACACCCACTATCTAGGATCCACTCTCTCGACCTCTGAAGTTGTGTTGCATGATCCTGTACCTGCAAGAAAGAAATGGAATTCATTTAGGTCCCCGATCATCTGCGGGTCCTGCAGGGTTAGATCGCTGGATAATTCCTTTCGGAATCCAGACTTGAGTGATTTTCAGCTTGGTTTTATCCTTGCTGACATCATTAGCAGCCTTTCCCTTCCTTTTGAGATAATGCATGAGATTGGTTTGGGAAGGTGTGGTTGTGTGTGTATCTCCTTTGGAAGTGCGCTTCCGCTGAGAGCTTCGGAAATGTTTTTCCGGTACATTGTGTTGCCTTGGTGGTCTCTGAGAGCGCGGACCACCATGGTTAGCCTTCACAGCCCTTTGAGAAAACTTGTGATTGGGCTCAGGCCTCTGATAGGTATTCCTCCTATCAGGTATTGTCCTTCTCTCAGTATTTCTCTGAGATTGGGATCCCTTGTAAGTATGCTGGTGACTGGCATACTTATGAGGTTGTGCGTGGATTCTCTTGACAACTGGTGCTGGCTGTCGGATTCCACTGGTAGCTGACGCTGACTTCATTGCCTTAGAATTATTCGGCTTAGTCTGCGTCTTAGGGTGTTCTGGCGTCTTGTCAGCAGAGGATTTTGCCAGTTGAGGTTTTTGTCGTGATGACTCACCTACGTATCTGGTCTTATTAATCCTATGCTGATCAGCCATACGGGACTGACTGGTTTTGCCAGCTGGTGCTGATGCATTTACCAGTTTGCCCTTACCCTTTTTAGCTGTGAGTTCGGGTTGGTTTATGCTCAAATCTTTTTCAAATCCCAACCCGAATTTATCAGTAGGCTTTCTCCAATGAGATAGAGCCTTTTCCAAATCCTTGGAGCCTTTATTGAAATGATTTATTTTATTTTCTTGCTCCAGAACTATGTTGTGAAAATTATCTCGCTCAGTTTTTGCAATTTGGAAATTTTGGAGCAATTCAAAATGAGTCTTTTTCAGAGTGGCTAGCTCTTCACCGATTGACCTCGATTTTTCAATCTCACTGGTCAAAATAGAAATCTGATTTTTCAGCGAGGTGTTTTCGCCAGCCAAGACATTCTTTATTTCATAAAATTTCAAAAATTCTAGTTGAAGAATGTCTATAGTGACAACCTCTGAGTCGGAGCAATGCAACTCAGCGTCGTCTAGGATGCATGGAGACATGATGTGCAATGAGGGAACAGATTGTACCTGGTCGTCAGCAGCCAGTGCTTGTTCCTCCTCACTGTCAGCACATTCTTCATGTGCTTCCTCTCCGAAAGCTACCATCAGCGCCAGTAGCGCTTCCTCTTCTGATTCTTCGTCTAACTCATACTCTCCATCATCATGGTCAGGTATATCAGGAACCTCTGTCCTGGTCAGCATCGCCTTGGCGACGGCCTTGGATGCACGCTCTTCAAAGAGCTTCTTCAGCCTTTCCCGCTCTTCTCTATCCACTTGTGGACATTCAAATTTGAGATGGTCAGGGGATTGGCACTGATAACATGCGCGGGGAGCTCTCTTGACGAATTTCCCATCAGATGAGTTGAGAGAAGCTCCCTGTTTCGCCTTGGCTTTCTCCAGAAGAACAGCCAGTCTCTTCATCTGTTGCTCAAGATCTGCGATAGAGCTCTCGCTGCCTTTTGAGTTAGATCCCGACGGGGATGGGATCTCTTTCTGCTGGTTGTGCTACCCAGCAGGTCTGTCAGTATAAAAAGGCTTCTTGGGCTTGTACTTGAAGTCCCTCTTGACGAAATAGGCTTCGTCATGTGTCTTGATGTTGGGAGATCCAACGGTCCGAATGGCTTCATTTTTGTTCACCATTTGGATGTCCCATTCATGAGCTTGGAGCTGAGCAAATAGCTCCTTGGGAGTCATCTTTGATAGATCCTTCTCCTTAAGAGATGTGGTCTTCACGAACCAGTCCTCCTTGGGCATCTTTGACAGGATCTTTGCATTGAGCTCTGCATTCGAGTACTCCTTGTCCAAAGACTTCAGCTCGCTGACTATGGCATTGAATCTAGCCTCCATCTCCTTGATGGTTTCACCAGTCAGCATCTGGAATGACTCGTATTTGTCCACCGCAACTTGCAACTTGTTGCGCTTCATCTGATCTGTCTCAGTACAGAGACTATCAATGTAGTCCCAGACACCCTTGGCAGTGTCAAATTGGAGGGCTTCCTCCATCAGCGGTTCTGGGAGAGATGTTAGGATTATATCGAGAGCAACGGAGTCCAGCTGATTCCGCCTCCTGTCTTCAGCGTTCCATTCTTCTGGGGGCTTTGGAATCTCCGCAGCTGGTTGATCTCCTAACTGATGCCTCGTCTTGGTGATCTCGATCGGCCCTTTCTCCAGCACGTCCTTCATCTCCGGATGGACGCTTTTAAGCTGAATGAACGACCTCTTTCGCCATATATCATGCTTCTCCGGTTTGTAGTTCATCAGCTTCGGGACATTCATCTTGTGTACCTGAGCTAATCAACAGACAGAAAGAGTAGAGTGCAAGGAAACTTGGATCTCGGTCCTAAGCGACTCAGTGTACGACCAGTCTAGAAAGACCAACCTCGCTCTGATACCACTTGTTGGTCCCGGTTTATCAGAGTTTAATCGTTACGCAGCGAAAATAGTATAAAGTTAATTGATTTCTTGCACGCTACTGACTCACAGCTGACAACTGGCAACTGGTCAGCTGGTGCTGGTTACTAAGTACGCAGCTGACAACTGGTCAGCTGGTGAATCTATACTTAGAATATTTTAGCCAAGTTTGCACAATTATATCAGTTTCAGAACATACACCAGCACTTGAGTGCTGGGTTTTAAATCAGAATGTAAAGCAGAAAACTGATAAATGACAAAAGGATTTATAGTGGTTCGATCAATCGATCTACGTCCACTCTCCAGTCGAAGCACTGGAAATTTACTAAGAGTAATCAGGTACAAGAGTCCTACGATCTATCTCTAGCTGGTGAATGCCTCGTCCACCAGTTCACTAGATCAACCGCTCCCGGCCTTGTTTCCTTCTTCAACTCTGATCAGCTGGTGGAGTGCGAGCACGTCACTTCAACCTCCACAGCTTCACTGGGTGTTTAGTTCTCCCAAGAACGTATCTTCTCAATACGGCAAACTGCCCGTGATAACTCAAGTGCTGGCTGGCACAAGAGCTGCTGTGAACTTCCTCGGAAGAGAAAGAGCACCAAGGAGATCAGTAACTTACAAGCTGGAAGCTTGAAGTCTCGTGTTTGAATAAATCAACACACGGTAAGCTTTAAGAAAAGCCTCGAAAGTTGTATGCGCTTCTACTTGCTTGAGCGTAATGAATTTGCAGTCTTTCGGTAGGTGAAGAGTATTGAATGTTGATGGATCCCAGGTATTTATAGACGCGGGATCCCATTCAAATCTCCTAGCCGTTTGGACACATCCGGAAAAGGTCTCTGTCCTCGCATGTCCTTCTGACGGCGGCAGGTATGTTTTTCCAGAAAGTGCCATACTTTTGTCCGCTTTATCTGACATTGATCTCTTTATGTCAGAACGGCACTATTCGTCAGTACGAGGAATCGAGACTGGTGTCTTGTAACTGATGGATTTTAAGGTATCCTCCTTAAAGTCATACTCTGTCAGTTAATTCCTCGACGAATCTTCTTTTTGTCTCTAAGACTCTGGGAGAGAGAATCTTGAATTCTGCTGGTAACATCCGACTGGTAGAACATTCTGGTGATCTTGTGCTGGCAGTCTCTGCTGGTGACTTGCGCTGGCACAATCTAAGTCTACCAATATGTCTGATGTTAACTCTTGGAATCTCCCATGACTGGTGGCTTCACCGCTGGTGAATAGTGTCAGTGAGAACACGTATTCTGCTGGTAGGATTTGTCAGCCGCCTGCTGGTGAAATCCTTCCCAACTGGTGAACAGTAACCAGTCATTAGCTCTTTCTCATGCTGATGAACAGTGTCAGCATCAGTTTGTCAGTCGCCTGCTGGTGAAACTTTTCCACTGAAGGCACTTCTCATGCTGGTGAACAAAGTCAGCATGAGTCTTGATCAGCTGCGACTTACAACTCAAAATACCTAAACAGGACTTTACATTTGAGATCTAGAGCTATCTAGAGACAACTGACGCTGGTAGGACTTAGGATTTGATCCACCAAAACTATGATCTATCCAAGTAGCTACTGAGGGAGGGAAACTTAGACAGATTTCCCAACAATTTCCCCCTTTTTGGTGCGATCAAAGCCTAACCAGCGAGCACTCAGCTGATGAGGAAAGTTACAGAAAAATTTCAGGGTTTTACAAATAAGCCTATCAGATCTAAACCCATGAAACTACTTCCTCACATCAGCTCTAACTAAAATCTTCCCCCTCAAACTAAGAGGGATATTGCTCGTTTAAAATATGAAAATTGAGATCAGAGCAAAAATAGATTTAAAGAATGTAGACGAGTGCTGGTGCTGATTACAATGGATGTGTAAGTTCAGCTGGTAAGTAAATACTTGACAATTGTTGGACAATAAGAGATTGTCATCAACTTGTCAGCAATCATTTCATTAAAGGTGTAGCAATTACAAGTACAGGAGTGATAACTGACTAGTCTAGCTGATAAGTATTTACTTACAAAAAAATAGAGAAACTAGACTATGGCTTGGATGATGATCCTGGTGATTGAGTTCTTGCGCTTGTGATAGACCTCAGGATCTCTGTAAGTGCGGCCATGTCTTGTTCTCTCTTCAGCCTTTCCTCAGCAGCAATCCGTCTCTCTTCCTCAGCAAGTCGGGCTCTCTCTGCTTCAGCCAGTGCTCGCACCCTTTCCCCCTCTTGGATCCGCGCCAAAAAGGTGGAGACACCGGCGGT
>JAPKLW010008399.1:0-13454 GCA_026898455.1 Plectranthus barbatus | reverse complement strand
GGTTTGTTGTCTAAGTAAATAGAAATTTGGAAAGGTTTTGAAATTTCAAACTAATTTTGCAAGAAAATTAAATTAAAGCAGGGAATTAAAATCGGGTTTTAAAACACTAGAGAAAAGATCAGATTCCAGGGCAAGTTCATGTTAAGGATAGCATGCAATGGAATTTCATCGATCAGTTGAAATAAAGATTTGGTGGAACATCAGAAAAATATCACAAATTCCAGGGTTTGGCAATTCATAAAGTAGATTATCAATTTCCTATATCCTTTCGGTCTCTAGAAAAATTGACAACTCCCAAAGAACATCATATTTATTCCTATGGATTAAATTCCTCTTTTAAGACATAATAAAAATCCATATTATCAAATTCTTAAATCCATTAATCAATTTTCACTTTTCAGTCTCAAATTAATTAATTATGAAAACCTAATTAAATGGCCGATTTAATAAGATCAAGAAAAAGCACAATAATTGATAAACCAATTAAAAATATTGATCGATTTAATCACCTAAACATGCATCCAAGACAATCACATAAACCCTAGAATCTGAATAAGGATTTACCTACACATATTCATGTTAAACAGAAATATGGAAAGATAAAACCTGTAACACAACTTCATAGCGAAAACAAGCTTTGTAATTGCATCCAATCTTCAAAGGTTCGATCACAATCCTCACCAAAATTCGAAAGCAATTCAAGGGCAAGAAAAACTCTAGGGTTCTAGTCTCAAAAGTGGCATGATAATGAAAATTCGCCTAATAAAACAATATATACTAAGTTTAATTGTCCCAACATGGAAATAACTTAAAAGCATTAAATTCCTTCAGCACGACCCGAATTTCGATCGACACAATTCCTGTCGATTGAAATGGGCTCTTCAAAATCGAACTGTTGGTCCCGGATTATCAGGGTATAACTTGGCAGCGGAAAAATGTGGTTAATCGTTTCTTGCACTCTGCTGGTTACTCAGCTGACTGGGACCTTGTCAGCTGGTAAGTCAACTTGCACTCTGCGTACTCAGCTGACTGGCAACTGGCACGTCAGCTGATAGCTCAAGACTTGAAATATTTTTAGCCTTGTTTGCACAGTTATATCAGTTTTCAGATATACACCAGCACTTGGGTGCTGGGTTTTAAATCAGTATGAAATGCAGAAAACTGATAAAAGACAAAGGATTTATAGTGGTTCGATCAACTGATCTACGTCCACTCTCCAGTCGTAGCACTGGAAATTCACTATAGAGTAATCAGGTACAAGTTGCCTACGATCTATCTCTAGCTGGTGCGACCCTTGTCCACCACTTCGCTAGATCAACCGCTCCCGGTCTTGTTTCCTTCTTCAACTCTCTTCTCGGCTGGTGGAGTGCGAGCACGTCACTTCAACCTCCACAGCAGTTTGGGTGTTTAGTTCTCCCAAGAACGTGTCTTCTCAATACGGCAAACTGCCCGTGATAACTCAAGTGCTGGCTGGCACAAGAGCTGCTGTGAACTTTCTCAGAAGAGAAAGAGCACCAATGAGATCAGTAACTTACAAGCTGGAAGCTTGAAGTCTCGTGTTTGATAAATCAACACACGGATAGCCTTTAGAAAGGCCTTGAAAGATGTAAGTGCTTCTACTTGCTCGAGCGTAATAAATTTTCAGTCTTTCGGGTAGGTCAAGAGTATTGAATGTTGATGGAAGCAAGCTGGCCAGCGTCTTAAATGTTGGTAGTTCCAACCTATTTATAGACGCGGGATCCCATTCAAATCTTCTAGCCGTTTGGACACATCCGGGAAAGGTGTCAGACCTCGGATGTCCTTCTGACGGCGGCAGGTATGTTTTTCCGGAAGGAACCATACCTTTGGCCGCTTTATCTGACACAGATCTCTTTGTGTCAGAACGGCACTATTCGTCAGTACGAGGAATTCGGAACTGGTGTCTTGAACTGATAGACTTTAAGGTATCCTCCTTAAAGTCATACTTTGTCAGTTAATTCCTCGACGAATCTTCTTTTTGTCTCTAAGACTCTGGGAGAGAGAATCTTCAATTCTGCTGGTAACATCCGACTGGTAGATCATTCTGGTGATCTTGTGCTGGCAGTCTCTGCTGGTGACTTGTGCTGCCACAATCTAAGTCTACCAATATGTCTGATGTTAACTCTTGGAATCTCCCATGACTGGTGGCTTCACCGCTGATGAATAGTGTCAATGAGAACACGTATTCTGCTGGTAGGATTTGTCAGCCGCCTGCTGGTGAAATCCTTCCCAACTGGTGAACATTAACCAGTCATTAGCTCTTTCTCATGCTGATGAACAGTGTCAGCATCAGATTGTCAGCCGCTTGCTGGTGAGACTTCTCTCAACTGGTAAGCACATCTCATGCTGGTGAACAGTGTCAGCATGAGTCTTGATCAGCTGCGACTTACAACTCAAAAAACCTAAACAGGACTTTACATTTGAGATCTAGAGCTATCTAGAGACAACTGACGCTGGTAGGACTTAGGATTTGATCCACCAAAACATCAAGACTAAGATCTAAGCAAGTAGCTACTGGGGAAAGGAAACTTAGCCGAATTTCCCAACACGAACACTTGAAGCTCTGTCGACTGGTTGCCTCAGACATCCCTGTCGATCGACACAATTTCTGTCGATCGACAGGATTCCTTCTTCTGTCGATCAGCTTGATTTTCAACGTGCTCTCCTTTTGCAACATACCTCTGTTTTGATCGACACACTTTCTGTCGATCGAAACAGAGGCTTCGGCCAAAAACTCCAGATTCCAGACTTAGCCAATTTTCACTCCAATAACCTGCATTTTCAAGCATAACACACAACTCAGGCATAAAAACACTACGATGCTCATAATTCAGAGTAAACACACTATAATCTAATCAAAACACCCTAAAAATCCATAGATAAGTGAACGAAATAGCACACTTATCAACTCCCCCAAACTTGAACTATTGATCGTCCTCGATCAAAACACCAAAAGAAACGTAAATTCATGCAAACAGAGATGTGCAATGCCTCACAAGATTCATCACAATCTAAGCACACCCTCATCCAAAAGACAATGCAATCAAAATCCAATCCAAATCATCAACTGTTTCGGGAAGAACCTCACAGATAGACAGAATTTTTAGCAATCGCTCATCACTCAAGTGTTCAGGACATGTGTTTCACTCAATTCAAAGTATTACAGTTTTCTTAACCATAAGTTTGGCAAATTTCTCATCTCTCCACTGCTTAGAAAGTAAAACAACTCGGTGAATCAAAAAGGTCTTTAATTTGGTTGTAATGAGGCTTTTCTAGAAGGTAGGTCGTTTTAGGCTGAGTGACTAGCACACTTATGATTCTTACAACTTCCCAACTGTCAACCCACATCACATCACTTTCTCAACTCCTCTTTTCTATACTTGTATTATATTTTATTTTTTTTCAGAAATTCATCTTGCAAACAAGTTTACCAACAAGATTTTTTTCAACACTTTTCTTCATCCTTTCTCTCTTTTTTTTTTCAAGTTAGCTCAATCCATAAGCACTCATATTTTCAACAATTAACAGCTCAATATCAACTACCCTTTCTCCTTCTTCTCTTTTTTTTTTCAATTCAATCCACAACTGGCTCACTAGAACACTACTTAAATCAAAGAAAGACTTTTCAGGCTCAAATTGGCTACAAGTGGTCATGTGTAGGGTTAGTGTTTGGGATACGGCTAAGAAAAGAGATGCCTAAAATCATTTTCACCAAGTCTTACATCAATACAGTCTCGAGAGAGAAATAAGCCAAATTCTAAAATCCAACTGCAAACTCGATCACACATGAAGGAAAAATTCAGGCACAATTCTCACTTGGTTCATTTGTTCTTCCCTAACAGTATCCAATCCGAATCAAATAAATCAAGCAAAATCCAAAATCAGAGAGCAACTTATCATGCGGTATTCTCCTATCATTGGCTACTCATCATGCAATCCTAATTGTCTCAATCTTAGTGTAGACCAATCATCAATCAAACAAGTTCATATCAAGGGAAGGAATAGTACATAATCTCAAGTTGCACTTAATGGATTCTGAACTAAAAACAGTACATGGGAAAATCTCAAATACATCAGAACCACCTAACTAAAGCAAATACAACTGAAAGGAAACAACGTACAGGGAAATAACTAAAGTACATGGAAATAAACTGAAATACAGGGAAATAAACTGAAATACACGGAAATCAAATACAATACATCAAATCAGAAATAAACCAGTAAATAATGGATTCCATTCCCACAATTCATCCTCCCCCCAAACTTATTCAACACGAAGGGAAGAATAAGTTTGAAAGTCAGCTTGTAGGAAAGGAATCTAGACCTCAATCCTGCGGTGGTGGCTGATCTCTCGCCGCCCTCCTGTTCCTGCGGCCATAGCGCAGGGCTGACTCAAAATCAGCAAAGTGGTCCTCCATCCGGCGGGTCAGATCCGCCATGGCAAGATTGTGGGCGGCGTTGTAATCCTCCTGCTGCCTCCGGATGTCGGCAAGTAGTGCATCCTGCACCAACTAATGGTCCCGGACCTGTCAAAGCTCTGTGCGGAAACTGGTGAAATCCGCCCTCTGCTCCCACATGAACTGGAGGAAAGGACTCCAATCTGGAACTGCGGTAGATGAGCCGGCTCCGGCATATGAAGTAGAAGCTCCGCCCCGCCCCCTGTAGTGAATGGGGGGGCATCAGATCGGGGCAGCACATCTCGCTGCTGCTCAGCCCATCGCCGCTCCTCGGCGATTCGCTCGGCCTCCTCCTCGCGGGTGCGAACCCGCTGATCCGGCGCTGTACCGAGATGGTGAGATAAACGGAAGGATGGTGGGTCACCTCGGGCATCGTTGGTCCGGTCCATGTGGGCAGGCGTGGCCATAAACCAGTTATCACGGTAAGCAGAATCCGTGACATGAGTGAGCTCTGGAGCGGGCAAAAGGAACCGGTCGCCGTTTGAGAACCGGAGAAAAAGCTCACCTCGGAAGGGTATCACAAAATGGAACTGCTCCAGCTGGTCGATCCGCAAGGTCCGGACACCCCCTAGTGGGGTGAAATCGTCAACAGGGATCCCAAGATACCGGGCAATGGGGGTCACAAACCCTCCACACCAGAAATCGCCCGGAGTACCACCGGTCTGCCTCTTCCAGTTCTCCATGAGGAAGGCAGCCAAACTGAGGTGGACACCATTCAGCATGGCCCAGATGCAGAAAATCTCACTCCCCCGAGCCTTCCCGTGCTCGTTTCTGCCAAAAACGGAAATCCCAAACACCTTCTGAATATAACGGAATACCGGATTGTCAATAGCAGTAGCCTTCATGTTGGCCTTGCTGAAGTGGGCTGGGTCGGCTGTAGCAGAGATGGAAGGATAGAACTCCCCAATCTGGAATTCGGGCGGCTCGTGGTAAAGGCCCCCCGGCTCACACCCAAGTATCCTGTCTAGCTGTGATCTACTAAGCCGATGGGCCTACCCTCGAAGCTGAAACTGGATGCCGTTGGGCTCAATGGGGCCCTGGCTGCGGGGCGGCTCGATGATGTGCACCGTAGCAAAGAACTCCAGAACCAGTGGCAGAATAGTGGGCCACTGCTGGGTGATGAAGTGCCCCAGCCGCACCGGGCGAACAGCTTCTGAACATCGTCCCCGAGGCCCATCTGTATCAAGTCATCGGCATCAGGGTATCATGTTGGCTTCAGGGTGAAGCGCTGCATGTGCTGGAAGCACCGCTGGTGATCGGGAAATGCGAACTCTGGCTCTCAACCAGGCTGCTCCTCTGGGACCAAGTGCTGGTCATGCTCCTCGTCGGCCTCAGACGCCGTGTCCTCATGCATCTCCTCATCGGTGGTCGGGTGATATTCCTCGTCAGATGAAGCCATCAGTAGCTCTCTGCAATAACAACAACCCATAATCAATACAAGGAAGCACTAACAAAGTAGCCAACTCCCCCAAACTTGCCTAGTGCAAGTAAATCCAACAAAATCAAGCATAATCAAGCATGCCCATGACCAAGTAACCACCCAATCATGCAATTTCATACCACACCCAAGTGCAAAACAACAAACATTAGCCACAGAAACCACAGAGTACACATGGGGAAGGCAGAAACCAAGCAACAGTAAAGGGGGTTGTGTATGAATCAAAATCCCAAAATAGAACCACAAATAGGCATGCCCATTCCAAATTGACCACCCAATCATGCAATTAACATCAAAACCAAGTGCAAAACGTAAATCATAAAGCAATTGAAGCACAATTTGCAATTTGGAGAGGTTAAAATCGTGCAACAGTAAAGGGGGTTCAAATGGAAGTCTCAATTCCTTAAAAATCAAAATTAATCAACAAGTAAGCGACATGGAACACATATCGAGTCTCCAACAACCTAGAACGAACCAAAGTAACCCGATATATGCAACAATTCGAAGTAAATTCAACAATTACACCAAATGCATAATAAGGGAAAACTAGGGCTCAATTCGAGAATAAACACAAATTTAAGTGAATGGAGACCCAAAAGCGAAGGAAGAGAGATGATAGATGATTACCTCGAGTGGATAGGAGGATGGAAGACAAATTTTTGATCGAGAGGGGTGAGGGAGAGTTCTCGTGTGTCAAAAGAGAGAAAGGAAGAATGGGTGGGGGGTCTGTCGTGCGTATTTAAAAACAGACGCGTGCGTCTATTTCGATCGACAGGAATCCTGTCGATCGACAGACGCGCAATTTTTTGATTTTTCATTTTTTTTATTTAAATAAATGCGGAATGTAAATTTAAATTGAAATAGATTTGTGTCGATTGACAAGATTCCTGTCGATCGACACAATTATTGACCAGACAAAAGTTAACCAGACACGTCCTTGTCGATCGACACAATTTGTGTCAATCGACAGACTTATTTACTTAACCAATTTTTTTAAAAACTCCTTTGTCGATCGATAGGATTCCTGTTGATCGAAACAGAGGCTTAAATTTTTAAAACTGTATTTACAAACTGGAAATTTTTCTAAGGCATGAAATAAATCCTAAAACACCTAAGACTTGAAAATAGACTCTAAAACTGAAATAAAGCAATAAAACGATGGGTTACCTCCCAACAAGTGCTTCATTTAACGTCGTTAGCTCGACGATACCTCAGATCATGGCCGGTCCAGATAGTGCACTTCCACAGCTCCAATCTACAGCGGGCTGTAGTAGCGCTTGACTCGGTTTCCATTGACCCGGAAGATGGTGCCATCCTGACCAGCTAATTCCACCACTCCATTGCTGGTGAAGTTGACCACAGTATATGGTCCATTCCACTTGGACTGCAGCTTTCTTGGCATGAAGCGGAGGCGAGAATTGAAGACAAGCACCAGATCCCCTTTGTAGAATTGTCGCCTCTTCAGGCCTTGATCATGGAATCTCTTGGCTCGGAGCTTGTAATTCATGGAGTTCTCATAGGCTTCCTCACGGAATTCATCCATCTCATTCAAGTAGGCAGCTCGGCTCTCAGCAGCAGCCTTCCAATTCATATTCAGCTCCTTCACAGCTCTCCATGCCTTGTGCTCAAGCTCCACAGGAAGATGACAGGACTTACCAAAGACCAACTGGAATGGGGACATCCCAATCGGCGTCTTGAAAGCAGTACGATAAGCCCACAGTGCGTCATCGAGCTTGAATGCCCAATCCTTCTTCATCTTGACAGTTTTCTCGAGGATCCCCTTGATCTCCCTATTGGACAACTCGGCGAGGCCATTCCCTTGAGGATGTATGGAGTAGTAACCCTGTGTTTGACACCATAGCGAGCAAGAAGAGCAGAAATAGTACGGTTACAAAAATGAGACCCACCATCACTCACCAAGGCTCTAGGAGTGCCGTATCGAGTCACCACATTCTTCTGGAGGAAATTCACCACAACTTTGGAGTCATTGGTGGTTGTCGGAATGGCTTCCACCCACCTAGAAACATAATCAACAACCAAAAGAATGTAAGTGTACCCTCCTGAAGGTGGGAAAGGTCCCATGAAGTCTATCCCCCACACATCGAAGATCTCGACCTCAATCACTGGGGTCTGGGGCATCTCATCCTTCTTTGAAATATTGCCCATCCTCTGGCACCTGTCACAGTTGAAAACAAATGACTTGCAATCGCCATGGATGGTCGGCCAGTAGAACCCACTAGAGAGGACCTTGAAGGCGGTCCTGTTGGCAGCAAAGTGGCCACCACTGGGAGAAGAGTGACAAGCCTCGATGATCTTGAAGAATTCAGACTGAGGCACACACCGGCGGATGATAGTATCGGCACATCGGCGCCATAGGTACGAGTCTTCCCAATGGTACAACCGGACCTCCTTCAGAAATCTCTTCCTTTCTTGCGGGGTAGACTCTGGAGGGGGAACTCCACTCACCAGGTAATTGGCATAGTCAGCATACCAGGGAGTCTTGTTGCAGTAGTACTCCTTGAGATCCCTCTCCTTGCATGCAAAGACTTGTTCATCAGGGAACGTCTCTTGGATCCTCATCTTTTGGTCATCCCCCTCGACTGGATACTCCAACCTGGAGAGATGGTCGACAATCACATTCTCACAAAATCTTTTCGGTCCTTGATCTCCACATCAAACTCCTGAAGCAACAGGATCCATCTGATCAATCTTGGCTTGGCATCCTGCTTAGCAAACAAAAATTTAATAGCAGCGTGGTCAGTATAAACAACAGTTTTTGACCCTATCAAGTAGGGCCGGAATTTATCAAATGCATAAACTACTGCTAGCATCTCCTTCTCCGTAGTGGTGTAATTGCATTGGGCAGGGTTCATGGTCTTGCTGGCATAGTGAATGACATGGAAGAGCTTCCCCTTCAGCTGTCCTAGAACCGCTCCAACTGCAAAGTCACTAGCGTCACACATGAGCACGAAGGGCTCGTCCCAATCTGGAGAAGTGAGGACTGGAGCAGTCACCAATGCCTTCTTCAACTGCTCGAAGGCCTTCAGACACTCTGCATCAAAAACAAAAGATACGTCTTTCTCAAGCAGATTACAAAGAGGTCTAGAGATTTTAGAGAAATCCTGTATAAATCTGTGGTAAAACCTGGCATGGCCTAGGAAACTCCGAACTCCCTTCACATTGAGTGGTGGCGGCATCTTCTCGATTGCTGTGATCTTGGCCTTATCCACTTCCAGACCTTCAGAGGACACCCGGTGTCCAAGTACGATCCCTTCTTTCACCATGAAGTGGCACTTTTCCCAATTTAGGCACAGTTTGTCTCAACACCCCTCTCCATCACTGTAGCTAGATTCTGCAAGCAAATATCAAAAGAGCTACCAAAGACAGAAAAGTCATCCATGAAAACCTCCATAATATGCTCAATAAGATCATTAAAAATGGACATCATACACCTCTGAAAAGTAGCAGGTGCATTGCACAAACCGAAAGGCATTCTCCGATAAGCAAAGACTCCATATGGGCATGTGAAAGCTGTCTTAAGCTGATCTTCCGGGGCCACTGCAATTTGGTTATAACCAGAATAACCATCTAGGAAACAGTAATAGGGATTACATGACAGTCTGTCAAACATCTGATCAATGAAGGGCAGGGGGAAATGATCCTTGCATGTGGCGGCATTCAGAGCTCGGTAGTCGATGCAAAACCGCCATCCTGTGACTGGTCTCGTCGCCACCTCTTCGCCATCCTCATTCTTCACAATCTGTATTCCCCCCTTCTTGGCCACAACCTATGTCGGACTCACCCATTGGCTGTCGGAGATGGGATAGATCATCCTATTTTCTAGAAGCTTCAGTACTTCCTTCTTCACGACTTCTTGCATTGTAGGGTTGAGTCTCCTTTGAGCTTGTCTCTTTGGTTTAGCCTCTTCTTCCACGTTGATCCTGTGCTGGCATATTGTTGGATTGATTCCTTTGATATCTGCCAGTGTCCATCCAATGGCTGACTTGTGGTCCCTCAAAACTCGTAGCAGCTTCTCCAACTCTGTAGAATTAAGAAAAGAGGAAACAATCACAGGATAAGTATTGTCAGGACCCAAGTAAGCATACTGTAGATGAGAAGGAAGAGGTTTCAGCTCCAAAACAGGTGGTTCGGGCCGTTTTTCAGCTTCGGGTGCGGCTGTGTCGGTCGACACAACTTCTTTGTCAATCAAAACAGAGGCTACTTCTTTCTTCTTCTTTCTCCTGGACTGCCTGTCGACCGGGTGATTTTTTGAATTTGTGTCGATCGACACCCTCCATATCGATCGACGGGGAGGCAATTTTCCACCATTCGCCACACAGGTTCTGTCGAGCAAAACAGAGGCATCAGCTTGATTTTTTTTCTGCTTCTTTCACAAACTGGATCGGCAGAGGCTCCCTTTGGTTCTCCTTTGCCCTCGGTAACTCCTTCTTCACATCTAGCTCCACAATAAAATCCAGAAGCTCATCACAGGCTTCATCAAGCTCTGAAAAAGAAAACAAGGAGTGGTGAAGACATTGCTCTAGATAATCAGTTTCAGAATGCAAAGAAAGTAAAGGAGAAGAAATCACTGGATCAAAACTGTCTATCATATGACATTCTTCTTTGTAACTCCCATCATCGTGTTTCTGCATGGACTTGAAAATATCGAAGGTCACAGACTCATTGTCGACTCGGAATGTCAGTTTCCCTTCTCGAATATCGATCAGGGCTCCTCCGGTCCTCAGAAACGGTCTCCCCAGAATCAGCGGGATGTTGTGATCCTCCTCAATGTCCAAAACAACGAAATCAGCCGGGAGTATGAAATCTTTAACTTTCACAAGGACATCCTCCACAATTCCTCTCGGATAAGAGATCGATCTATCAGCCATCTGAAGAGTGATGGTAGTCGGCTTGATATCTCCAATCTCCAGTCTCTTGAAGATGGACAAAGACATCAGATTGATGCTTGCTCCAGAATCGCAAAGCACCCTGCCGAATGTCTCTCCACCTATAACACAAGAAATAGTGAATGAACCCGGATCCTCTCTTTTCAGAGGCAGCTTCTTCTGAATAATAGCACTGCATTCCTCAAACAGGTTCACCGTCTCGTGCTGTAGCATAGGTCTCTTCTGCGCGACCATATCCTTGAGGAATTTGATGTACCCCGGCATCTCCTGCAGAGCTTCCACGAGAGGAATATTGATGTGCACCTTCTTCATGTTCTCTAAAAATCGTGCATACCTCTCATTCACCTTCTTCTTGGCAAATCGCAGCGGATACGGCATTGGGGGTAACTTCCCTCCTTGATTTGGCAGCTGTGTCGATAGACAGGGGTTCTGTCGATCGACAGAACCTCCTGAATCGATTTCTGGTTCTGGACTTCTATTTCAATCGACAGAATTTCTGTCGATCAAAACAGAGGCTTCTGCCTCGGGTTCCTGCTCCTTTTCACTCCCTTCTTTGGCCTCAGATTCGGCCCCTTTGTGTTCGGGTCCCTTGTAAGACTTGCCACCCCTCAAAGTAATGGCATTGACCTGATTTCTCTGATTCTTCGGGTTGGCCTGAGTGTTGCTCGGTAATTGCCCTTGTTTATGTTGTGAACCAAGGGATGCGGCAATCTGGCTGACCTGTGTCTCTATGATCTGAGCATGTTTCTCCACTCTATCAACTTTGGAGTTGATACCTTCCACTTCTTTCTCCAAATTCCCAACTCTCTTATCGGACCCTTGCATGAACTTGGCTAGGATTTCCTCGAGGCTCAGCTTCTTCTTTGGCTCAACAATTTCTCCATTCTCCACATTGAATCCAGCAGGAGGTTGCTTGGCAGCTTCAGGATTTGAATATGAGAAACTTGGGTGATTCCTTGCTCGGTTGGGATTGTAGCCTTGATTGTAGCCCTGATTTTGTGAATATCCCCCTCGGTTGTTATTCTGATAACCACGGCATCAGTCTCACCGGTAGAGGACGGAACTGGATCGACAGCAGCAACGGTTCGTCCAGATTCCATCTTGGCAAAGTCCTCTCTCAACTTCTTGATCTCTCCCATTAGGTCTACCTCGGGTTTTGCTACCTTCTCCACAGCTTTGACTGGCTCCTTGCGGCTGCTAGACCATCTCTGACTGTTAGTTGCCATCTTCTGAAAGAAGGCCATGGCTTTCTTGGGACCCTTTGTCATCACAGAATCTCCCAATGTGGAGTCCACCAGCTCGATAGTCTTTTCATTCAATCCTTCATAGAAAGTCTCCACTTGATCTGCGAAACAAAGATTGTGACCAGGACACAACCGCAGCAACTCCTTGTACCTCTCCCAGGCCTCATAGAAATTCTCATCGTGCCTCTGAGCAAACCTAGTAATATCCTTCTTCCTTTGCCTGATGACACTTGGGGGAAAGAAATTCATCAAGAATGCGTTCCTCAGTTCCTTCCAAGTGCTGATGTTGGTCTTATCCAACGCAGTAAACCATGACTGGGCCTTGTCACGCAGAGAAAAGGCAAAGAGCCTCATTCGCATGGCACTTTTGCTGACTCCACTGATCTTCACGGTGTTGCAGAGCATGATGAATTTGTCAAGATGAGCATAGGGGTCCTCAGTAGCTCGGCCCCCATATTAACTCTGCTGAACCATCTGCACTAACCCAGTCTTCAGCTCAAAGTTATTGGCATTGATGCCAATGCTGAAATCAGTCTCCTGGAACTTAGGTCTGTATCTCTTCTGGATAGCATCTTCATCCTCATCATCATCAATCCCTAGATCATCATCCTCATCTTCATCCTCTGAGGATTCATCAGGTGGATCGTTGTTCCGATTGTTCCTGTTTTTGGCTCTTTCCTGTTCCAGCATAACCATACGCTCCCGCATGGCGTGCATCTCTCTCAAAAGCTCAGCTGTTTGCTCGGGAGTAAGGTTGGGAATGTTTTCTTGATGATCCATGGCCATCTTGACAGTTTTACTGCTGGAAGTGGCTTCCTCTCGGTGTCTCCGGCTGCTGTTTCTTCTGCACGTAGCCTCAATCTCAGGGTCGATAGGAATCGGTGCCTTACCACTCCTCCTTGTGTGCATTAACTACCTGAAAATCAACCAAGGGAATAGTGAATACCCACAGAACAACAATAAAACTGAATTAAATTAACTAACACACTATTTGAACGAGAAAATAGTAAAAATCTGAAAAACAGCTTCTCTGTCGGTCGAAATTTTCTCTGTCGGTCGAAACAGAGGGTAAAATTTAAGGGAAAAACTGGCAAAAATTTTAAAGGAAATTAATAAGAAAATTTTGCAATACTGAAAGGGAAATTAAAATTAAAATTACAACTTAAATCAACAACCCTAAACAGATTCAATAACAAGATAATTCTTAACAATCCCCGACAACGGCGCCAAAATTTGATCATTAATTTTTATAATGATTTTTTATAGTATAGTGACAAGTTAAAATTATCGTTCCCACAGAGATTGTAAAAGCGAACACCTCATATACTGAACCATTTGTTTTTGGTTTGTTGTCTAAGTAAATAGAAATTTGGAAAGGTTTTGAAATTTC
>JAPKLW010008398.1:0-13455 GCA_026898455.1 Plectranthus barbatus | reverse complement strand
TGAATCTGATTCCGATGGAGAAACTGAAGACATTTACAATGCAAAACTCTTGAGAAAAGAGACCTCAGGATCCGAAGCTGTTCTTCGAGTACCATTCCATGGGCTGCCAGGACGTCGTTATGGACTCCGAAGAATTAGCCAATGGTGTGCAAAGGTTCATCCCGAGGATACACCTAATTCTGATCTAGGACCTATGGCTGAAGAAATAGAGCAGTTCGTAGAATCTGAAACAGAGAGAGCCATAGCAGATCTATTTCACAGTGCATTGGATGAGTCCATACCAGAAGGACGCTTATTAGCAGAAGAGTTACGTCGATGGAAGAAGTTTGATTATATCATGCATCAACTTTGCTTTGAAGAAAGGATGCTCTGTATTGCAGCTAAAGGATTAAACTTCTGGAGATATGAAGAACGTTGGTGTTTTGATTGGATTGATCAAGTTCCAGGGATGAAACAATTCTCGGATAAACAAGTGATGTGCAGACTTCGAGCCATCCGAGAACACCGTGTCCTGTCAAACACTGCCGGATTACCCAAGTCTACCTTCATACCGGATGGATACTCTGATGCTAGAGTCGAATTATCCAAACAATAGGCGAAAGCTGTAGTTGCTTATGAGAAACGTCGATTGGAGTATGAATCACAACAAGAGGAGCGTAGAAATGCTCGAACGAAGGCACTAGCCACTGAACGTGCCGCTCTGAGATTCGATAACATGTTGGTTAAGGTTCTGGACATTGATGTTCAGGCCGTCATTCAGGAAGCTCAGAAAGCTGAAGCTCGATCTATCCAGGAGACTGCACAAGTTCTAGATGCAGCTCGACGGATACTGCTCGAGGAAATACGATACCAAGAGTATCTTGCTGCAAATCCAAGTCATGAACAACCGTCAAACACTCCGTCGAGTCAAGACCTCGTCATGACTACTTCCTTCAATGCCTCTCCCATAACATCTCTGCCAATGCCCTTCACACTAACTTCTGACATAGCTGAAGCCTTCCACTCTTATCTGCAAATAGCCGTTGATGAACGAATAGAAGTAGCAACCAGCCATCTAAGAAGTGAAGTTGATGAGATACGGAGCAATGTATCTCATGTACGAACAGAGACTGCTGAAAACAAGTTAGCTATTTCTGAGAACAGAGCAGGTCTTGAAGTTGTTCGAAAAGACATAGCAGACACCAGGACTCACGCAGAACAAACGGTTGTGACATATGGTACAACTCTTTTGGCTGCAATCAAAGAGGGGGAAGAAAGAAGAAAAGCTGACCGTGAAAGAAGAAAGAAAGAGAAACAGGAAGCAACAATAAGGGAACAAGAAATGAAGAGGAAAGAAGAAGCAGCAAAACAAGAATTGAAACAAAAGGAACTAGAAGCTAGACTTGAGCTACAAAGAAAGGAACATGAAGCCAAGCTAGAGCTACAGAAAATTGAACATGAATCTAGATTGCAAAAGATGGCAATGGAGCAAGAGAAACTGGCCAAAGAACTGGAGCGTGAGGCTGCTGAAAGAGAAGCAGGAGCAACTCTTGTTGAAAACTTCATGAAGTTCACTATGGAGAAGTTCGCGGACATTCAGAAGATTAAATCAGCAGACAATGAAAAGGAGAAGCCAGCGCCCGACTCATGAACGACAAGGTCAATTTCTTTTAAGTTAATTTCTCTGTATCCAATTTGTACTGAAACATGCTATATCATATATAAAATTGGATCAGATTTTGACAAAATCTCATTGTCCACTTCTGAATTTTACTGGTGTGCTCTAGTTGATCTACACTTCTAGTGTACTCAACGAACTTGCATGTGGATATGACGATTATATGATTGATTGATGAATGTGAATGCTTACTGATTTAAATGAATGCTAGAATTTCTAGCATATTGCTCCGTAGCAAACAGTTATTCATATTAATCGAGAAATATTCCCCAGCAACTTTTGAGGGGGAATTTGATTTCAATCATTCCTTTTGCTTGAACCTAGTTGGAAAAACTCTGTGATAGAATAGCATAGAATTGTAAAATACAGACATTCTTCCACTCGGGTCAGCAAATGATAGTAAGCTTTGATCGCACCAAAAAGGGGGAAATTGTTGGGAATTATCCCTAAAATCTCCCTTAGGACTTATTTGTAAAAGGTTTTGTTGGATCAAACCTTATCTAGATGGTCGATCATTTGCTGAAATCTAGAGAGTCTAACACAACTTGTAAAAGTCCTGTATAAGTTGAACATCGAGTTGTAATAGACTAGTGTGCTATGAAGAATCCCTAGCAGAAAAGATAAGATGACTTCAACGTCAAATTCACAGACTGCTAGAGAAGCTGGCGAACAAGAGCGCTAGCATTTGGCTGAAAAGATCACTAGAATGCTAAGGAATTAGCATTCGGACGTTTCAGCAATCGATGAAGAATCACATATAACACAAGTCAAAGGATCTCAAGGAATATACCTTTAGCAACGTTGAAGCCGGACTGCGACTCTGACAAAAAGGACGCACAAGGGACGAAACTTTCCCTAAGTAGTCTGGGAAGTACATCTCTACTCAGAAAGGCATTCTATCAGTTTAATCCATTCTTGGAGGAAGAAGCCGTTGTGTCTAACGGGTATGGAGATTCAAAGTTTTGAATCTCCAACTATAAAAGGCAGATTCAAGAACTGGATAAACCACCTGTAACAGGTGAGGCTATACCAACACTGCCACTAATGCAAGGTATGGGACCAACGCGTACTGTGCCAACTACTGACATGGTTCAGATGCCTCGTCGCAGTGGGAGGGTTATCCACCAACCCGAAAGGTACATGTTCGTGGGAGAGTCTTCTGACTTGATCCCGGAAAATGGACTGGATGATACCAATCCCTGGACATATGACAAGGCGGTATCTAATAAAGATGCAGACAAATGGCAGATTGCCATGGATTCGGAAATAGAATCCATTACGGCTATGGATGTATACCAAAAAACTGATTTGCCAGATGGCTGTCGAGCAAATGGTGAAATTACAGCTTTCAAAGCAAGGCTGGTGGCGAAGAGTTATAGTCAGAAAGAAGGTGTAGACTATGACGAGACCTTCTCACCGGTAGCCATGCTTAAGTCCATTCGTATACTCCTAGCCATAGCAGCACATAAGGACCTAGAAATCTGGTAGATGGATGTCAAAACCGCGTTTTTAAATGGGTACCTTGAATAAGGTAGGGACATCTATATGCAACAACCAGAAGGTTATGTGCAGAAGGGCGAAGAACATTTGGTCTGGAAGCTAAGGAAGTTGTTGTATGGATTTAAACAAGCCTCACGGTCATGGAATCTGCATTTTGATGAAGTGATTAAATCCTATGGATTTTCAAAATGTTCAAACGAGAGTTGTGTAGGATTTTCCCGTGAACCAAATCACAAAAACCAGTTGAACCGGATCGATTTATGGATATTGTGCACAATTAAATTTACAATAAAACCGAGCAAGCTCCTATGAATTTAATTCTTAGAATTGTGGATTAAGGAATTACCTTATTCCATCGAGTCTGATCCGATCTTTTGCGTTTGAATTTCAAACTTTAATTCAACCACGCAATACGATTTAATATGATTTTATCTGCGGAAACAGAAATTAGAAATCTAATTTCTAGATAAAAATTGAAATTAAGAAGAAGAAAGAAGAAATTTGTTCTCCAGATTAGATCTTCAGGGTTGTGTCCCAATGCTGCTCAGATCTGCTACTGGTGAGGATTCCACAGATCTGTGTTGTAGGCCGGAGCAGAAAAACTTTTCTTCTCCCCTCTACAGGCGCCGCCCAACTCTCTCTCTCCCTAGGGTTTTGACTGATTTGAATTATGATCAAGGTGGCTAGGGTTTCAGAGAGAGAGAGAGGGGTCTATTTATAGACCTAGGGTTTTATCCCTAATGGGCTACTGGGCCCTTTTCAGCATGTTTATTTGGGCCAGTCCGGGGACTTAATGCAAATAATTAAGTGGGCCTTTAAATTAATTAATTCCCATGTCCACAACCCAGGACATAATTAATTAACTAATATTAATTCTTTTTCACCACAGAATTAATACTAACCTACCCTTTATAACCACGTTATGAGAACAAGCTGCATTAATTGAGAATCCCCATATTTAAGGTTACCGGACATTCATTAATTAATCGGAGCCTTTGACAAGCTCTAACTACAATTAATTAATATCTTATTATTCCTGAGTAGTACCACTCAAACCTTATCACTCGTGCCTGAACTTAATCAGCCTGCAGGACTTTGGCACGATGAATGTTATTGAGCTCCCCAGGGAATGTCCCCATCCTATTACTCAGATATAGTTACCTAAACCCAGTCTCAGGCGGTACTACACGAACTACTGTTACCCAAGATACGGATATACGAGCACGTTACTCAGGCTCTCCACCATGGCAAGTTAAAGCAACAGTCAACCCGTGCAAACCCCTGAACCTTCGTTAGGGTTTGGACTCAATCAGTATAACGAGATCTTGTATTCGATGATGTCAGACAGACAAATATATCTCACTGCGGTCCATCAATACGCCACCCCTGCGTACCAGCATGTCAAGTAACCAAGATAGACTACTTATTCCGACAATGCTGCAGCCATCCGGATAGACGTATCCTCATACGCTGTCTCGGCTGTGATCAGGTTTATGTCTCACTAGGTCAAGTGATCATACTGTCTTCTGTGATCTACGACACGCCGTATGATCGTCCCTATCGATGAGAAAAGAGGATACCATTGTTCATACATGTAAGATTGTTAACAGATAGGAGAAATAAACTGTTGTATACTCATTATAATAAATGCTTTCAGTATACAAAACCCATCAAGTTGCGTGTACCGTCTATGTGTCAGCAGAAGCGTGGTGTTCCTTGCACTTTATGTAGATGATATTCTCCTATTTGGCGATAATGTGGAAGTATTGTCGGGCATAAAGAGGTGGTTATCCGAGCAGTTTCATATGAAGGACCTTGGGGAGGCAGGATACATCCTAGGGGTAAAAGTATTGCGGGAGCGCAATAAGAGGATGCTGGCCTTGTCTCAAGGATCATATGTGGATACTGTGATTGCCCGTTTCAGCATGCAAACTGCCAAGAAAGGTCTGTTACCCTTCAGACATGTCATATATCTTTCCAAGGATCAGTGTCCGGTGACACAAAGGGAGAAAGATGAAATGAGGAATGTGCCGTATGCATCGGCCGTGGGGAGCCTCATGTATGCAATGCTATGTACAAGGCCAGATATCTGCTTTGCTATAGGCATGGTAGCGAGATACCAGTCTAACCCTGGACAGGCGCATTGGACCGCGGTAAATCACATACTCAAATACCTGAAAAGGACTAGAGACTATTGTCTCGTCTATCAGTGTGAGGAGTTGTGCCCTGTGGGTTATACTGATTCGGATTTCCAGGCAGACCGAGACGAAAAGAAGTCTAGCTCTGGCAGAAGTGGAGGAGTGCAAAGCAGAAGTGCATTGCGGACTCCACCATGGAAGTAGAATATGTGGCAGCTTCTGAAGCTTCGAAAGAACCAGTATGGTTTCGAAACTTCCTTCTGGAGTTGGACGTGATTCCTAAGCTGCCCAATACCATCACGATATATTGTGATAATTCGGGAGCTATGGCTAATTTAAAGGAACCCCGAACTCACAGAGCAACAAAACACATTGAAAGGAAGTACCATATTATACGAGAAATCGTAGCAAGGGGTGATGTGCTAGTAGAGAAGATTGATACAAGAAATAATCTAGTGGATCCATTCACAAATGCTCTGCCCCAGAAGGTCCACGAGATGCATGTACGTAGCCTTGGGCTGAGGGCAAAGCTATCCACGTAGAATGTATGATGTAATAGCTAGATTAGTTTAGATGCGTTATACTCTGCAAAACACCTGTATAATGCTTTGAGTATAAGTGGGAGATCGATGGATTTATATACTGAAAGCATTATGATTGGAATATTATGTACAAGGTCGATTGGTTAATATACTGGGAATCATAAATGTTGTATGTTCATCTCCTGTCTGAATTAACAAACATGTGTCGCAAACGCAATTATCCTCTTATCTCGTCGATAGGGAGATCATACAGTGTGTAGTAGATCACGGAATATCGTATGGATCATTTGACCTAGCGAGATATAAATAGTTATCATAGCTGAGACAGTTCCAGGATAAACTGTAGGTGTAGGCTGCAGCATACGCAGTAATAAGCATCTTGTCTTGGATGGCTTGGTATGCTGGTGTGGGGCACACATTGATAAAGACCTAAGTCTAGATCGATTCTTTTATCTGACATTAAAAGAATCTAGATCTCTATGACTTGATGAGATCCTAAGCCAATATGAAGGTACAGAAGTATATGCAGATTGTGTATTACTTTAAGTTGAAGTGAAAGGCTCTAGTTGAGCTTGTATATCTGTATCTTGGGTAATAGCAGTTTGTGTATGACTGTCTGGTACTGGAACTAGGTAACCACTTCCAGTATAGGATGGTGACATTCCCTGAGCAGCTCAAAAGGTTCGTTATGCTAAAGTTCTGCAGGCTGATTAAGTTCAAGAATAAGTGAAAAGGTTTGAGTGGATTGACTCAAGAATATAAGATGTTAATTACTTAAATAGCTTGTCAGAGCTTAAATTAATTAACGAATGTCTGTAACCTTAAATGTGGGGATATACCGAGCCCATGCAACCCGTACCTCAAAACGTGGTAGCAAATAGGTAGGACAATATTGATTCTCTGGTGGAATGAATCAATATTAATTAATTAATTATATTCTGGGTTGAATATGAGAATTAATTAATTCATAGACCTTATTTGCTATTTGCATTCTGGTCCCTGGTCTGGCCTATGAATCTCAAGCCTTATAGAAGTCCAGTATTTTCCTATAAATAGGCCTCAGTTCCTCAGATCTCAACACACCACAAGATCATAAGTTGCACGCAGCAAACCAGGTTTTGGGAGTTGTGGTGATCGACTAGATCTGAGAAACGAGGAGGAAATTCTGCTTCTCAACCGGGCAAGGAATCTGAAGGGAATCTTCACCAGATATTCAGATTGAGTTGGGATACAGATCAGAAGATTAGATCAGGAGGATTTTCTTTCTTCTCTCTCTCTCCTTGTTTTCGAAAAATATTGTTTTATTTTCATAAGATTTAATTCCTCAATCTGTTAGGGATTAAATCTTTGTGTGTGGGAAAAAATCAAGAGGAATCTCCGCGCACTCGTTCTTCAGGGTTCCGCAATCCAGGTATTCCGCATAAACCCCCTTATGCATATTCAATAGGAGCATGCTAGGATTAATCATAGGCATAGCAATTTATTTTTGATATTCCAATTAACGATCCTTGGCAAACGGACTTTGTAATTCAGTTCACGAATCCCTTTAGAAGAGGGTGGTCGATTTTCACAATGTTGGAGGTTGGTGGTTTTTCTTGGATTAAATGAACGAGGGTGTTGAGATGGATGATTTTTGTTCTGTGTCAAGTGGAGTTGATGAGTGGGATTGAGTGATTTATCAAGCTTTTAGTTCATGCAACAATAGAGGTTCTTGGAGGACTCGACAATGGCGGGAGAGTGATTGAAGGAGAAGAAGTTGCAGATTTACTAAGATGAGAAAGAGGGAGTGAAACGTTGGTGTGTGGTTTGGTTAAAATTAAAATGCATGCATGCTTCTTTAAATCATTATGCTTAATTCATCTTAACGCACAAGTAAATGGGTGGGTCCACCCTCCTTCTCCATTCACACTACACTACTCTACGTACATAATTCCAAAATATACATGTATGTACACACCATTACATCATGGCAAAAACTTATATTAGGCACGCCTAAACGGTTTAGGCAGATTTTATCCATACCTAAATGGATTCACCCATCTCAAATAAGGTTCATTAATTCCCAGTTAGGGTATATTATATGGGTTTGACTTGGATTAAGGATAAAACCCACCTAAACCGTTTAGACGTGCCTAACCTGAGACCTTCTCATACATCATACATCAGCATACCTGATTATACTTGCACACAAATGCATACACTCACAATTGTATATGTAACCCCATGTATGAATGTATATATTTAAATCAAATAAATGAAATGATTGTAAGAATGCCATGTCACAACCTAGTGCACACACTAAAACACTATAACTATATGCAAGTAATTTATATGACTTGAAATAGTTCGATGATGCTTGTGTAATGTTTAATTATGTTAGAATTTAATTATGCTCCGGGTTAATTATTTACTCTCTGAAAATTATATTGATAACAAGTCCAATATCGAATATAATAATTGTTGATGCACAGAAAGAGCTCGATTGTACGCTAGTAAGAGTGTAGAGTTCGTAGAGAAGGTACTGTGTTTTATTTCTTTCACCTGACCACTATTTATACATTGTCACATGATTACCTCAATAAATGCAAATAATGAGTACAAAAGAAACGGTTACACTTATTGACTGGAATTAAAGCATTAAAAGCCACGCTCTGCTCATTCCTAGCGGTTACAGAATATTGAGGGTCTTGATTGGAGTGGCCGTCGAACTTGTGAAGTGATTCGTCGAACATAAGCCCGTCGAACTGTGAGGCGTCTCGTCGAATATAGGCCCGTCGAGACTGACTCAACAATAGCCCCCAAACTTTTCGTGAGGCGCGCGAAGGACTCTCGAAAAGTTTTCCTTACTTCGGCAAGCCTCGTGGTAAACTCGTGTGCCCAGGTCCCCAGCGAGTTACGAGAGTTTCACCATCCCCATCTCGTATTTATAGATGTGTGGGTTCGACGAACGTGGGCCGAGATTGGTACCCGTTCGTCGCCCCCGAGACTAGCCAAAAGAATTTTACATTTTCCTTTGACTACCCCCATGGCGCAAACTGAATCAACGATTCGTTTCTGGCCCTATTTCTGTTTATAACGAGAAACAGACCTTTCCCACGACCATGTCGGTGTGAAAAGGTTTTATAGCTCTCTTCTCTGGGAGTTTATAATTTGTTTGGCACTACTTTGCCACAAATGGTTCGTTGAACATACCCTTGAGGGATATTGATGGTTTGAATTCTTTTGAAGGACAGTTGTTTCCTCGAATGGCATGCATGCCGTTCGCAATTACCTCAACCGACACGTGTCGCTTGCGGACTTGTCAGGAAGAAAAAGTGAATCACGACTCCCTAGGGAGCGTCGTTTTGAATTTCCGCATCTATATATCCGCCTTCTTCATCTTCCCCCGCCTTCTTTACCAGAGAATTCCCCCTATTGAATCATCCCAGATTCACGGTGCACGACATCTGGTAGTTCTTCTCCTGCAAATTTGATCTCCGACGCCTAGGTACGGTATACTTCCATCCTCTTATTTCGTAAGTGCTGTAATAGCCCTAGGAAGAACATGGCCGGAAGCCCCCATCCAGATCCCTCTTCTTCTCCCTCCACCTCCGAATCGGATACTTTTCCGACCCCCGGGAAATTTCCGGCAAACTACGATGGCCGATTCAAGGGAGTACTAACCACAGCCTGCTCCCGAATATCGGAGACTTCATTGAACCATACCTTCGTAACCTATGGAATCCCCACCGAAATCAAAGCCATAGCGCCCCGTCTCTATGACCATCCACACAGGCCCCCGCTCGGTTTCACCGCATTTTCTGCTAGGGTTTATGAGAAGGGGATAAACTTGCCCCTGCACCCATTTTTTGTTAAGGTGTTAGATTACTACGGCTTAGCACCCATGCAACTGGCCCCCGTCGCCTGGTTCAATATGTTCGGGACCCTCTTAGTATTTAGGGAAGCAGGCCTCGGTGAACCCACAGTAAGGGAGTTCGTCGACCTTTACGCCTTAGTGCGTAGGTCCAAGGAAAGCTATTGGTACTTCTCTAAGAGGCACCATCAGCCTGAGCCATTAGTACAGAAAACCCCCTCTAACATGAAAAAGTGGGCCCTCCATTTCTTTTATCTTGAGATCCCCAATGAATTCCCTCGACTCAGGGGTCACCTTCACGATCCCCCTCGTAAGTAACCTTTTGCACTTCGTTTGTCGAGCATGATTTCCTTACACTTATCTTGTTTTGTTGGTCTTGCAGCGTACGAGCCGTTTGACCTCACCAAGGAAGAGCAGGGCCGGATCGACCAGGCTTATGCAGTTAATGACAGGAGATTCGAATCCCTCCACCGAGGCCGATATATCGACGCTGAGGGAGTTCACGAAGAGATGGAGAGACCGACCACCAGTGCCTTGCGAGCAATTCTTGCGAAGAAGAAGGAGAAAAGGAATTCCTCGGAAAAGAAAAAAACAAACCGCCAAGTCCCGAAGCCATCCGCTGGACCGACCCAGGTTGAGGGCCCCTCTAGCGCTCAGATCAACCCAACCGCCGAGAAGACGAACGACAGTGCCGGCGGCACCCTAGGAAATTCGACATCCCACACTAACCTCGAAACAGGAACAACAGAGCACCGGAACAAGCAGCTTCGAAAGCAGTTCGAAGACCCAACCACCGAGACCGAGGAGAAGATGATCACCAATCCGAGGAACGACGAGGTTCCCGAGGACGAACACCTCCAGGACACTGGGGCCACCAAGCTCGTGCTGGCTCGAGATCTGGAACCGGCAGGTTCCCCTTCGCGGGACCCTGAACTTGCGAGGAACTCGTCGAGTTCGTTCGCATGCTCCTAGCAGGCCCGCCGTGGAACGCCCCATCTCCCTCCGTCGGTCGGACTTTCTCCCACTTCCGCCAGATGCTACTGGTACGAGATCACTTGACTTAACTTGCATCTTATACCCTCGAATCCATAATGAAAAATGTTTTCTGAGAGCTTCGGCAGCCTGCGGGGAGACTATCTTGAGGCGGTCACTTCGGAGCACGCGTGGATGCAGCGCTCGTTTGACACAAGCACGGTCTGTGCCCAGGTTAAGGGGGAATTGGCCGAGATGGCAGCCCTCCACACTCAAGCCGTGGCTGACTCGTCGAAGTTCCAGCTCCTTAGCAACAACCTCTTACAAGAGAAGGCGGAGCTGTCGGATCAAATCAAGTCCCTCTGGGCCGAAAAGGAGATGGTCGAGAAGCGGGTCACCGAGCTTGAAAAAACCATTCAAGCCCTAGAGGTTTCCTGCGACGAAGAGGTGGCGACGCGAAAGAAGCTCGAGGAAACCCACCGCCGGACTCTAGAGGAAGGCGAAGGTCTCACATTCCTCGACCTTCTGGAAAAACCCATCGTAGAAGAAGCCATGGTTGCCATGCATGAGCATGTGTGTACTCAGGTCAAGGAGCTCATCTTGAAGAAATACCCAGACCTGGACCTTGGCTTCCTAGAACCGAAGGACGTGGAGGACGAAGACAAAGGAGAGGGCCAGAAGGACGACTCCGCCACAAAGCATGATTAACTATCCTTGTTACGCATTTTATTTTATTTTTTTTGTTGTTTACATTTTACTTTATGTATTTTGAAAATTTAAGAAATACATCGAACCCTCCATGTTGACCATTGGACGAACATTCATTATTAGTCAGCCGAAGTACATTAAAATATTTTCGAAGACAAAAGAAACATTTTTTAGTAAAATAAAGAAGGGACATTCCAGACAACACTACTCAAAATCAAAATAAATACGCCGACGAACCAAATTCAGACAAACACACCCAACCTTTTAGAAATAAAATTTCTTGAGGTACTTCACATTCCACGCGTTCGGGACATCCTTCCCTTCGGGGGTCACCAGGCGGTATGCCCCATTTGCCACTGCCTTGGAAACAACATAAGGCCCCTCCCAGTTGGGAGCCAACTTTCCCGCATTCAGGTCCCTCGTATTCTAAAACACGTAGCGCAGAACCCAATCTCCTGCCCGAAAGGACCAAAGTCGGATAGACCTGTTGCAATAGCGATCCACCACCATCTGCCTTATCTCCATTTTCTTTGAGGCTTCCATCTTGGCTTCGTCCAGGAACTCCAGCTCGTCGAACCGACGCTGCTCATGGTCCCCTTCGTCGAAGAACTCAACCCTGGGACTTCCCTGGATTATCTTAACCGGAGTCACCGCTTCGACCCCATAAGCCAAAGAGAAGGGGGTCTCCCCCGTCGAAGATCGCGCAGTGGTCCGATACGCCCAAAGTACTCCAGTTAACTCCTGCACCCAGGCGCCCTTAGCTTGCCGTAATTTCTTTTTTAAGGTGCCAATGATAGTCTTATTTGTCGACTCGGCCAGTCCGTTAGCCTCTGGATACCGCGGTGTCGACAAAAGCAAACGTATCCCCAGGTCAACGCAGTACTTCTTCACTTTCTGGCTGACGAACTGCCGACCATTGTCAGTGATTATCTCCTTGGGCAACCCGAACCGGCACACCAGGTGCTTTCAAATGAAAGAGATAACCTCTCTGTCTCGGATCCTTGCTAGAGGCTCCGCCTCCACCCACTTAGTAAAGGAATCCGTTGCCACTAGGACGTACTGCCTACTAGCGAGACCCTTCGGGAGTTGCCCAACAATGTCTAGGCCCCAACGGTAGAAGGGCCAGACCGGCACATTAGCATGTAACACTTCAGCCTTCAGGTGTGTTGTACCCGCATACCGCTGACACGCATCGCACTTCCTGACCCATTCCTTCGTATCCTTCCTTAATGTGGGCCAGAAAAACCCAGCGGAGATCACCCTATGGGCCAAACTTCTATGGCCGGCGTGGTTACCACAGCTCCCGGAGTGAATCTCTTGGAGAAGTGGCGGTACCTCCCCATCGCCGACACACCTCAGCAATGGCCCTTCAAACGATTTCTTGTACATCCTGCCATCCAAAAGTACGAATCTGGCCGCTCGTCGAACCAGTCACGCTGATTCCACCGGGGATTCTGGCAATGTCCCGTCACGCAGGTAGTCGATGAACGGCGTCATCCAAGTCCCTGAGCCGTCCCTGATTGGGAGGATCTCCCCTCGGCCTTTGCTCGCGTCCGTGGCCGGCCATAAAGCTATGATTACCGGCAGCACTCTTGGTCCTCCCCTCTTAGCTGCGGCGGTGAAGCCGGCCAGGGCATCGGAATGCCCGTTCTTTCCTCTTGGGATATGGTCGACCGACACTTCGTTGAACCTCCTCAGTTCCTCCTCCACCACGGCGTGATAAGCCGCCATGCGGGGATCATTCACCTGATACTCCCCTCGGAACTGCCCCGCGACGAGTTGGGGATCCGTCTTTAAGTGCACCTTCTTAACGTTTAGTGCCGTTGCAAGGCGCAATCCTGCTATCAGGGCTTCGTATCCCGCTTCATTGTTTGTTGCCTTGAAATCGAAGCGGATCGCCCTCTCGACAATAACATGGGGCGGGGACACCAACAACACCCCAGCCCCAGCTCCGCCTGCGTTGCTGGACCCATCGATGAACAGATCCCACGCTTCGGACTGACCATCATCCTTAAAGGCCTCGACCTCGGCCTGAAGATGTAGCTCTGGTGTGAATTCGGCGACGAAATCGGCCAAGATCTGACT
>JAPKLW010008396.1:0-13457 GCA_026898455.1 Plectranthus barbatus | reverse complement strand
CGCAACATCAACATTCCAATTGATGGGACGTTCACTCACTCCGTATCCTTTGGGCTGCGGATCAGCCATATTTTGGAGATGGAGATTGGAGATGGAGTGGACCAGGGGGAGCAACTGGTGAGTTCGGTTTTCATTCCGCCCACCAAGGAGCAGGCAAAGCTGCCCCGCCCTGACTACCATAAGCCGCGGAGGCTGAAGGGAAAGACAGCAGTCGACCCAGCTGAGGTTGTTTCTGAGGAGGACTCAGAAGACCTGGGAGAGCAAGTGCCAGCTGTGGCTCTCCCGCTGACAGCTGAGGCAAGGGCAGCGCTGAAGAGGAAGATGGAGACGGAGTCTCTCTTCGAGACCATGGAAGGCGCGGTGGCTGAGGCGACTGGTATTCACCCACGAGACGTACAACTTGTACCAGTCACCAAGAAGCCTACCCACAAGAAGCCCAAGACTTCCCAGCACCAGCAGCCACCATCAGCTGTGGCATATGACCCCGAGTCTTGGAAAATCTCCATCCCAGTTAAGCGCAATATTTTGGGCCTGACTGAGGAGGAGACGCTGGAGAAGATGACTTGCAAGCGCAAGCGAGTCATGACCAAGGCGCAGAAGGCTGAGGAGCAAGCCAAGAGGGCAAGGAGTGCTTCCTTGGTGAGGAAGAAGCAGACCAAGTCAAGGCTCCAGGCTCTGCTGGCGAAGCAGAAGAGAGAGGCGGAGCTGGCGGCCAGGGATGAGCGCTTTGCTCAGATCAAGGCTGAGACTGAGGCCAGGCGCCAGGAGGAAATAGAGGAGCAACTGAGGCTGGCGACCAGGGGCAAAGGGAAAGCCCATGAAATTCCGAGTGCCAGCCGATCCGCACCAGCACCGCAAGGCGAGCTCCTTTCTGAAGAGACATTTGAACACCTGGTGGTGCTGGGCACTGACGAAGAGGTATTCAATCTGGTTGATGATTACAAGGAAGAGGAAGTGGCTGAAGTCCCTCCACCCGCGCAAGGGGGTGGTGGAGGTGATGAAGAAGTCCCACTGGCTGCGCAAGGGGAAGCCAGTGGAGGAGCTGCGGAAGACCCGCTGACTTCGCAAAGGGAAGCCAGCAGAGGAGTAGAAGAACGGGCGACCATCCCGGTAAAACTGGCGGATTCTTCTGAGGATCAGGAGAAGGTAGTGGTGGAGGAGCAAGCCACTGAGATGGAGGTAGAAACTGGTGGCAAGGCTGCTGACAAGGCTCCAATGATCAATCTTGAAGATGAGGAGCAGCCACCAGTAGTCCAGCGCTCTACTATCCAGAGGATGGAGCCCAAGGATTTATTTCCCGATTTCGAGGCTGAGCTTAAAGCTCGTGCCAGTCGCCCCCGTTCCTCAGATGCTTCGACATCCACATCCGGGCAACCAGCGGCATCCTCCTCGACACCAGCACGTGCAGAGCCCCGTCACAGGCAACCTTATATGCTGGGTGTCCACCATTACCATCAGATTGATGAGGAGACCTACGAGGCGCAAGTGACAGGAGTCCATAGGTGGGAGCGTCGCGGGGAACTGGCATTCTACAACTCAAGGGTGCCAGAATTCTCCATGTTCCATATCATCCCCACCAGCGGCCTTCCCCACCAGTCAGTCTACGCCATGAGGATATATGACTGGTGCTTGCCGTTGCAGCCAGTAGAGTACTTCAATCGTACTCTGTACGAGTATGCTGCGAATATCTCAGTAGAAGTGGAGGACGTCGTCGATGAGGAGTTATTCGACGACTTCCAGGATTTGTGGAGGGAGAACGCGGATCTCTTCCTGGAGCTCCGGCGGTGGAAAATTTTCGACCGGTGCCACCGCCAGCTGACGGTGGAGAAGAGGGCGGTTCTTTATGCCAGGCTTGGATTGGGTTACTGGCGTGCGGAAGAGGAGTGGGCTAACTCCTTCATGGATACAGATGCTGATAGCCCCCAGCAGCTGTCGGTCAGGCTGATCAAGCGCCGTATGGAGAAAATTGCTACATACCGCAGGCTGACTGGTAGCTCCGGCCTTCCGCGACCAAGGAAAATCGCCATACCTTTTCTCCAGTTCCACCGATCCAGCCGTGGCTACCAGATGATATACGCGCTCAGACGCATTGGGATACTGGTAGCTCTCCCGACGATCCTCCCATACTTTGGCATCTTGTTCGACATGGCGGCCACTGCATTGCTGATTGATCATGTGGTGGAGGAGGATCCATCCCGCCCTTGGTGGCTGACCACTGCAGTCGCTGGTGTTCCCAATGTTGTATCCCTTGAACACATCGACTGGCAGGTGGTGGAAGTTGATACACCCACCGTTTCCGAACAATTCCCGCCAGCATCAGCTGAGATGCTGGTGGAGGAGTCAGCCGCAGAAGAAGAGTCAGCAGCAGCAACAACAGCAGTACCAGCAGATGCTCCAGTAGCCGCTGCAGAGCGAGTCGTAGAGGGGCCAACTGGAGCTGAGGCCTCATCTGATGTGCTCTCTACTTCTCTGGCGCTGTCAGCAGAGCCTCTCTCCGAGATCCATCCGCCTGCGCAACTGGTTGCTCTCATTGATGCCAGGATGGACCAGCGCTTTTCTTCCTTCCGAGCAGAGATGGCGCAACAAATGGAGGCCTTCACCTCTGGGGTGAACTCCTTTTTGGTGCGGATCCAAGAGGGGGAAAGGGCGCGAGCAGTCGCTGAGGAGGAAAGGGCTCGGCTTGCTGTAGAAGAGCGTCGCATTGCTGCTGAGGAGCGTTTGAAGAGGGAACAAGATATGGCGGCTCTTACAGAGATCTTGAGGAATTTAGCAAATCGCAGTCAATCACCTGGATCCTCATCTCAGCCATAGGTCTTGTACTCTTCATTTTTTTGTGTGTAAGTAATTTTGTACCAGTCTAGACTAGTCAGTTGTCCTTCCTGTACTTGTAATTTCACATCATTAATGGATTGATTACTGACGGGTTGACGACAATTTCTCATTGTCCAACTAATGTCTACTGATTTTTACTTACCAGCTGAACTTACACATTTTGTGTAATCAGCACCAGCACTCCATTTGGTATTTTTTAATTCTAACCTGGCTCAGATTCTTACTTCATAATTTAATCGAGCAATATCTCTCCCAGTTTGAGGGGGAAGATCCTTAGGTTAGAGCTGATGTGAGGAAGTATTTTCATGGGTTTAGATCTGATAGGTTTACTTGTAAAACCCTGAAATATTCTGTAACTTTCCTCATCAGCTGAGTGCTCGCTGGTTAGGCTTTGATCGCACCAAAAAGGGGGAAATTGTTGGGAAATTTGGCTAAGTTTTCCTTCCCCAGTTGATAGCTTAGATCTTTGATTTGGTGTTTAAGTGTTTTGGTGGATCAAATCCTAAGTCCAACCAGCATCAGTTTGTCTCTAGAATAGCTCTAGTCTCAAATGTAAAGTCCTGTTTAGGTCTTTTGAGTTGTAAGTCGTAGCTGATCAAGACTCATGCTGGCTACTGTTCACCAGCATGAGATGTGCTTACCAGTTGAGAGAAGTCTCACCAGCAAAAGCGACTGACAAAGACTCATGCTGACACTGTTCATCAGCATGGAGTAGAGCTATTGACTGGTTACTGTTCACCAGTTGGGAAGAATTCACCAGCAGGAGGCTGAGAAATCTTACCAGCAGAATATGTGTTCTGGCTGACACTATTCACCAGCGGTGAAGCCACCAGTCATGGGAGATTCCAAGAAAGGGTTAACATCAGACATATTGGTAGACTTATATTGTGCCAGCGTAAGTCACCAGCAGAGACTGCCAGCACAAGATCACCAGAATGATCTACCAGTCGGATGTTACCAGCAGAATTCAAGATTCACTCTCCCAAAGACTTAGAGACAAAAAGAAGATTCGTCGAGGAATAAACTGACAAGAGGACTTCTTTAAAGTCTATCAGTTCAAGACACCAGTTCCGATTCCTCGTACTGACTTAAAGAGCCGTTCTGACACAAAGAGATCTGTGTCAGATAAAGTGGACAAAAGCATGGCGCTTTCCGGAAATTCCTACCTGCCGCCGTCAGAAAGACATGGGAAGACAGAGACTTTTCCGGATGTGTCCAAACGGCTAGAATATTTGAATGGGATCCCTCGGCTATAAATACCTGGGATCCATCAACATTCAATGTTCTTGGCCGACTCTTCACCTACCGAAAGACTGAAATTTATTACGCTCAAGCAAGTAAAAGCACACAACTTTCGAGGCCTCTCTAAAGGCTATCCGTGTGTTGATTTATTCAAACACGAGACTTCAAGCTTCCAGCTTGTAAGTTACAGATCTCTTTGGTGTTCTTTCTCCTCCGAGGAAGTTCACAGCAGCTCTTGTGCCAGCCAGCACTTGAGTTATTACGGGCAGTTTGCCGCATTGAGAAGACTCGTTCTTGGGAGAACTCAACACCCAACTAGTAAGAGGAGGAGGTTGAAGTGACATGCTCGCACTCCATCCATCTGACGAGAGCTGAAGAAGGACAAGGACCGGGAGCGGTTGATCCAGTGGACTGGTAGACGGGGCATCTACCAGCTGGAGATAGATCGTAGGAACTTTGTACCTGATTGCTCTTATAGTGAATTTCCAGTGAGTCGACTGGAGAGTGGACGTAGATCAGTTGATCGAACCACTATAAAAATCCTTGTCTTTATCAGCTTTCTGCATTTTCATACTGATTTGAAACCCAGCACTCAAGTGCTGGTGTATATCTGAAAACTGATATAACTGTGCAAACAAGGCTAAGATATTCTAAGTCTTGAGCTACCAGCTGACCAGCCAGTTGCCAGTCAGCTGAGTACTCACTGCCAGTTGACTTACCAGCTGACAAGGTCCCAGTCAGCTGAGTAACCAGCAGAGTGCAAGAAACGAACTAACACATTTTCCGCTGCCAAGTTATACCCTGATAATCCGGGACCAACAACAAGTTTATTGAAGGGATAGGTATAATCTATATCTTCTTCTTTCACAATGCCAGTGAAGTTAGGCATGTGTGATTCGGCTAATGGTAAGTCTAGAGACTCAGTGGATGATGAAGATTTATCAGCAGCGGGGTTGGATGAAGATGCCATGTTTTCAGGGAAGAAGTGTTCGGAAATTTTAAGGAAGATGAACGGAAAATATGTTCGAAAAATTTGAAGGAATAATAAGAGTTTTTCCGATCACAAATAAATGCTATTTATACTGGTGCCATGCTGGGATGGATGGACGAGATGAATTCGTCAAAAGTGAGGATCGACGGTCATCAGCAGGCACGATTCCCTGTAGCGACGTGCATGGTCGTGCTGACGTGGGATGGTGCGTGTAGCTGACATGGCACACGCTGATTGGTCGCGAGATTGCTTTTGACTGTGCAGTCACTGTGCGCATTAAATGTGGCATTAAATGCCGCATTAAATTCGAAGATATGCATACGCAAGACCAATTTTAACCTTTCCCGCCATATCTGCGACAGCTGGCACGACTCTTGGACTTCAAGAGAACGTCAGTTGAGAGCTGGGACTCAACTGGTCATCAGTAGAATACTTGGTCATCAGTAGTATAAGCCAGTCGCATATTTCCCCCTGCCAGTATGGCCTTCTTACCAGTCGACAACTGATACTCACGTTAGACAAATTGAGAGCTAGGACTCAATTTTCACCAGTCGTGGATATATCACCAGTTGTCTGCTGACAACTTGAAAGATTGAAAGAATTGAGAGCTTGGACTCAATTCATTCCGCATAATCTTCTCTTCACTTCTTCATCATTGCTTGGAATTGGGAGCTGGGACCCAATTTTACTTCGACTGATGGTGCATGACTGCTGGCAAATTCGAAATGAGAGCTGGGACTCATTTCCTTCGTTGTTTATTGAATAAGTTCTGCCAGTAGATACCACCTGTGGTTTTGAGCCACCACTAAAGAAAATATGAAGACTAAGAGCTTGGACTTAGTCTTAATCAGCATCCTTCAGAAAATCAAGAACGGAATGAGAGCTGGGATTCATTCTTCCTCAACACTAGGGCTCGCATCAATCTCAATAAGACCGAGTTTGATGCACAACTCCTTGAATCTTGCTTCTGGCAAAGGTTTGGTGAAGATGTCAGCCAGTTGATCATCGGTTCTGATGTACTCTACGCTGATATCCTTCTTCTCGACATGATCACGTATGAAGTGATGTCGGATATCTATGTGCTTGGTCCTAGAGTGATGAACTGGATTCTTCGTTATGCACATAGCACTGCTGTTGTCGCAATAGATGGGTACACAACCAGTGTCCACTTCATAGTCTTCCAGTTGTTGCTTGATCCAGAGAATTTGAGCACAGCAACTGGCAGCGGGAACATATTCAGCCTCAGTAGTAGATGTAGCAACTGAGTGTTGCTTCTTGCTAAACCAGCTGATTAGCTTGTGTCCTAGAAACTGACACGTACCACTGGTACTCTTTCTATCTATACGGCATCCAGCAAAATCTGAATCTGAATACCCAATAAGTGTGAGCTCATCATTTCTGGGGTACCATAAGCCAAGTGATTCAGTTCCTTTGAGGTATTTCACTATTCTCCTAGCAGCTTCCATGTGTGACTTCTTTGGATTGGCTTGAAATCTGGCGCACACTCCGACTGAGTATGAAATGTCGGGTCTGCTGGCGGTCAGATAGAGAAGTGATCCAATAATACATCTGTAGCTGGAAGGATTAACCGATTCTCCTTCTTCATCAAGAAAGATCTGGCAACTAGTACTCATCGGTATTCTGAGAGCCTTAGTCTTCTCTGGGCAATATTTCTGAATTAGGTCCTTGGCATATTTCCTCTGATTAATAAAAATTCCATCAGCTGACTGCTCGACTTGGAGTCCTAGGAAGTATGTTAATTTGCCCATCATACTCATCTGGAATGAGTTCTGCATCAGTTGAGAAAACTTCTCACAGAGAGAGATATTCTTTGACCCGAATATAATGTCATCGACATATATCTGCACCATTAGCATATCATCAGCATCCTTGATAATGAAGAGAGTCCTGTCGATTTTCCCTTTCCGAAATCCATTACTGATTAGGAACTGTGATAGCGTCTCGTACCAAGCCCTGGGCGCCTGTTTCAATCCATACAGGGCCTTTCTCAGCTTGTACACTTTGGTGCCTATTTCAAAGCCTGGAGGTTGTTCGACATATACTTCCTCCTTTAGCTCGCCATTCAAGAAGGCGCTCTTCATATCCATCTGGAATACCGTGAAACCATGATACGCTGCATATGCAAGGAACAGCCGTATCGCCTCCATTCTTGCAACTGGTGCGAAGGTCTCGTCGAAGTCGATGCCTTCACATTGCTTGTAACCTTTGGCGACTAAACGAGCTTTGTTTCTGATTACAATGCCATTCTCATCTCGCTTGTTCTTGAAAACCCACTTGGTGCCAATCACTGACTGATGTGATGGTCTCTCTACCAAGTCCCAAACATTGTTGCGAGTGAATTCCGCAAGCTCTTCTTGCATGGCATTAATCCAATCGGCAGATTCTAGCGCAACTCCTATGGAAGTAGGTTCCTCTTGAGAAATAAAACAAGTCAGGAACGCGCTGCCGTGTCGAGTCTGAACAGAACCTTCTGGATCACCGAGAATAGCATCGGATGGGTGATTTCTCAGCCATTTGGGAAGATGAGAATCTGCTGGCGTTGGTTCTTCTGTTCTGATGACTGGTGCTTCCTGAACTTCACCAGTCGGAGCTGCAATTGCAACTGGTGGTTGACCTTCACCAGTCGGAACAGTCTCTTCGTCAGCTTCACTCTCTGACTGATCTCCTGATCCTTCTACACCGTCAGCTGGTGCATCCACTCCAGCTGGTTCATCGTCTTCTGGAATTTTTGAGCCAGTTCCACTCAGGGAGATTGAGTGTAAGGTCTCAGCAAGGTCAATTGCATCACCGACCCTCCCGGATTGCTGATGGGCAACCGAGGATTCTGGTTGTGAAGATGATCCAGTCATAGGTCTAGTCAGACCAGTTGGTTGAGCAATGGAAGAATTCCTGCCCAACTGATCAACGACATCATTGACCTCAGGAACATCTTCAGCCAGTTGTCGTAATGTCCTGCGCACTAGAGTAGCTTCATCAAAAACAACATTGCATGTTATTTCCACAAGTTTGGTGGTCTTATTAAATACTCTATAGCCCTTGTGAGAGGGATGTCCATATCCGACAAGGACACCCTCATCAGCCTTAGGCGAAAAAGCATTTAACTTCGACTTACCATTATTATGGACATAACATGGTGAACCGAAAGCACGAAGATGATCTATAGAAGGTTTACGACCAAAATAAACTTCGTAGGGAGTTTTCTTGAGTCTGTCGTTGATCCCGCTTCTATTCTGAGTATAGCAGGCCGTCACCAACGCTTCTCCCCAAAAACTCTGTCCTAAGGCGGATTCTGCCAGCATGGACCGGACCGCTTCTTTCAGCGTCCTGTTCCTACGTTCTGCCAGTCCATTCTGCTACGGTTGCCTTGGTGCAGATATTTCATGCTTAATGCCGGCTTCCGCGCAAAAATCCATCAGCAGACTGTTGCAGAATTCCGTTCCATTGTCTGACCGTATCCGCTTTACCATAGCTTCTCTCTGTTTCTGTGCTTTGACAATCAAATCTGGAAGTATGATTTTCACTTCATCCTTGGTTCTGAGAAGCTTTACCCAGGTATAGCGCGAGTAGTCATCGACTACCACCAGCGAATAACGTCTTCCTCCAATGGTTTGAGGTGCTACTGGTCCAAAGAGGTCCATATGTAGCAATTCGAGTACCCGACTGGTACTGGGGCAGACTGGCGACTGGTTCTTGAAGGACTTCTTAGTTTGCTTGCCCTGCTGGCATGCTTTGCAAATCCCTTCCTTCTTGAATCCTCCCTTGGGAAGTCCTTCCACAAGATCATGCTTGGCCAGGTAGTTGATAGTTCTGAAATTCAGATGACTCAACCTTTTGTGCCACAGCCAGTTAGTTTCCATAGTACTGGTGGCCACGAAGCATGAATCTGTCTTCCCGCTTTGCCAGTCGACAGTATAAAGTCCTCCGTTCCGAATACCTCTCAGCTTGATCTCGCCAGTCATCTCATCCTTGATCTGGCACTCTGATTTCTCAAAGTGAACTGTATATCCATTGTCGCACAGCTGACTAATACTGAGGAGGTTGTGCTTGAGATTTGTAACAAGGGATACATTTATGATTCTGACATCGTCCTTCTCGATGCAGCCCTTGCTAATAACTCTGCCCTTTGAGTTATAACCAAAAATAACTGGAGGTCCTTTGATCTTGGTGAGATCTGAAAACAGAAACTCTTCACCAGTCATGTGAGCTGAACACCCACTATCTAGGATCCACTCTCTCGACCTCTGAAGCTGTGTTGCATGATCCTGTACCTGCAAGAAAAATAAAGAATTTATTTAGGTCCCCGATCTTCTGCGGGTCCTGCAGGGTTAGATCGCTGAGTGATTCCTTTCGGAATCCAGACTTTAGTGATTTTCAGCTTGGTTTTACCCTTGCTGATATCATCAGTAGCCTTTCCCTTCCTTTTGAAGTAATGCATGAGATTGATTTGGGAAGGTGTGGCTGTGTGTGTAACTCCTTTGGAAGTATTCTTCCGCTGAGAGTTTCGGAAATATTTTTCCGGTTGTGTGTGTTGCCTTCGTGGTCTCTGGAAGTGTGGACCACCATGGCTAGCCTTCACAGCCCTTTTAGAAAACTTGTGATTGGGCTCATGCCTCTGATAGGTATTCCTCCTATCAGGTATTATCCTTCTCTCAGAGTTACACTGAGATTTGGATCCCTTGTAAGTATGCTGATGATTGGCATACTGACGAGGTTGTGTGTGAATTCCCTTGACAGCTGGTGCTGGCTGTCGGATTCCACTGGTAGCTGACGCTGACTTCATTGCCTTAGGATTATTCGGCTTAGTCTGCGTCTTAGGGTGAGCTGGCGTCCTGTCAGCAGAGGATTTTGCCAGTTGAGGGTTTTGTCGTGATGACTCACCTATGAATCTGGTCTTATTATTCCTGTGCTGATCAGCCATACGGGACTGACTGGTTTTACCAGCTGGTGCTGATGCATTTACCAGTTTGCCCTTGCCCTTAACAGCTGTGAGTTCGGGTTGGTTTATGCTCAAATCCTTTTCAAATCCCAACCCGGATTTATCAGTAGGCTTTCTCCAATGGGATAGAGCCTCTTCCAAATTCTTTGAGCCTTTGTTCAAATGATTTATTTTATTTTCTTTCTCAAGGACAATCTTTTGAAAGGTATCTCTCTCAGTTTTTAAAATTTCAAAATTTTTGAGCAAATCTGAGTGAGTTTCTTTCAGAGTGGCTAACTCTACACCGAGTGACCTAGATTTTTCAATCTCATTGGTCAAAATAGAAATCTGATTTTTTAGCGAGGTGTTTTCGCTAGCCAAGATATTCTTTATTTCGTAAAATTTAAGAAATTCTTGCTGAAGAATATCTATGGTGACAACCTCTGAGTCGGAGCAATGCGACTCAGCATCGTCTAGGATGCATGGAGACATGATGTGCAATGAGGGAACAGATTGTACCTGGTCGTCAGCAGCAAGTGCTTGTTCCTCCTCACTGTCAGCAGATTCTTCATGTGCTTCCTCTCCGAAAGCTACCATCAGCGCCAGTAGCGCTTCCTCTTCTGACTCTTCATCTGACTCATACTCTCCATCATCATGGTCAGGTATATCAGGAACCTCTGTCCTTGTCAGCATGGCCTTAGCAACAACCTTGGATGCACGCTCTTCAAAGAGCTTCTTCAGCCTTTCCCGCTCTTCTTTATCCACTTGTGGACATTCAAATTTAAGATGGTCAGGGGATTGGCACTGATAACACGCGCGGGGAGCTCTCTTGACGAACTTTCCATCAGATGAGTTGAGAGAAACTCCCTGTTTTGTCTTGGCTTTCTCCAGAAGTACAGCCAGTCTCTTCATTTGTTGCTCAAGATCTCCGATAGAGCTCTCGCTGCCTTTGGAGTTAGATCCTGACGGGGATGGGATCTCTTTCTGCTGGTTGTGCGGCCCAGCAGGTCTGTCAGTGTGGAAAGGCTTCTTGTGCTTCCACTTGAAATCCCTCTTGACGAAGTAGGCTTCGTCTTGTGTTTTGATGCTGGGAGATCCAACGGTCCGAATGGCTTCATTTTTGTTCACCATTTGGATATCCCACTCATGTGCTTGGAGCTGAGCAAATAGCTCCTTGGGAGTCATCTTGGATAGATCCTTCTCCTTAAGAGATGTGGTCTTCACAAACCATTCCTCCTTGGGCATCTTTGACAGGATCTTTGCATTAAGCTCTGCATTCGAGTACTCCTTGTCCAAAGACTTCAGCTCGCTGACTATGGCGTTGAATCTAGCCTCCATCTCCTTGATGGTTTCACCAGTCAGCATCTGGAAAGACTCGTACTTGTCCACCGCAACTTGCAACTTGTTGCGCTTCATCTGATCTGTCTCCTTACAGAGACTGTCAAGGTAATCCCAGACTGCCTTGGCGCTGTCAAATTGGAGGGCTTCCTCCATCAGCGGATCTGGAAGAGATGATAAGATCATCTCGAGAGCAACGGAGTCCAGCTGATTCCGCCTCCTGTCTTCAGCGTTCCATTCTTCTGGGGGCTTTGGGATCTCAGCAGCTGGGCGATCTCCTAGCTGGTGTTGTGTCTTGGTGATCTCGATCGGTCCTTTCTCCAACACGTCTTTCATCTCCGGATGGACGCTTTTCAGCTGAATGAGCGACCTCTTTCGCCACATAGTGTGCTTGTCCGGATTGTAGTTGAGCAGCTTCGGGATATTCATCTTGCGTACCTGAGCTAAACAACAGACAGACAAGGTGGAGTGCAAGGAAACTTGGATCTCGGTCCTAAGCGACTCAGTGTACGACCAGTCTAGAAAGACCGACCGCTCTGATACCACTTGTTGGTCCCGGTTTTTCAGAGTATAAAGCGTTATGCAGCGGAAATAATGTTAAGTGTTTTCTTGCACGCTACTTACACACAGCTGACAACTGGCAACTGGTCAGCTGGTGCTGGTTACTCAGTTCACAGCTGGTGATTCAAAACTTAGAATATTTAGCCTTGTTTGCACAATTATATATCAGTTTCAGGATATACTCCAGCACTTGAGTGCTGGGTTTAAAATATGAATGAACGACTGAAAGCTGATAAATAACAAAGGGTTTTTTATAGTGGTTCGATCAATCGATCTACGTCCACTCTCCAGTCGAAGCACTGGAAATTCCACTAAGAGTAATCAGGTACAGGTCTCCTACGATCTATCTCTAGCTGGTGAATGCCTCGTCCACCAGTTCACTAGATCAACCGCTCCCGGTCCTGGATCCTTCTTCAACTCTTCACAGCTAATGGAGTGCGAGCACGTCACTTCAACCTCCACAGCTAGCTAGGTGTTTTAGTTCTCCCAAGAACGTAATAGACTCTACGGCAGAATGCCCGTAATAACTCAAGTGCTGGTAAGCACAGGAGCTGCTGTGAACTCTCTCGAAGGAGAAAGAACACCGAGTGAGATCTTTAACTTACAAGCTTAAAGCTTGAAGTCTCGTGTTTGATAAATCAACACACGGAAAGCTTTATGAAAAGCCTCGAAAGTACTTTATGCGATTTTGCAATAATTTCAGTTCTTTCGGTGGTTGAGCAGATAAGTTAAAAGAAGAAGTTTGAATGTTGGTGGTTGCGACGTATTTATAGCCGCAGGAACCGATTCAAACTTTCTAGCCGTTTGGACGCATCCGGAAAGGTGTCAGACCTCGGATGTCCTTCTGACGGCGGCAGGTATGTTTTTCCGGAAAGGACCCATACCTTGGACCGCTTTATCTGACACAGATCTCTTTGTGTCAGAACGGCTCTCTCTGTCAGTCCTAGGAATAAGACTGGCATCTTGTGACTGATAGACTTTAAGTTATCCTTCCTTAAAGTCATATTTTGTCAGTCGATTCCTCAGAGAATCTTCTTCTTGTCTCTACTACGTGGGGAGAGAGAATCTGGAATTCTGCTGGTAACATCTGACTGGTAGATCATACTGGTGATCTTGTGCTGGCAGTCTCTGCTGGTGACTTGCCCTGGCATCATCAAAGTCTACCAAATCTCTGGATGTTAGCCACTCGGAATCTCCCATGACTGGTGAAATCACCGCTGGTGAATAGTGTAAGGAACACGCATTCTCCTGGTAAGGTTTGTCTGCTGCCTGCTGATGAAACCCTTCCCAACTGGTGAACAGTAGCCAGTCATAAGCGCTTCTCAAACTGGTGAACAGTGTCAGCATGAGTCTTTGTCAGCCGCCTGCTGATGAAACTTTTCCCAACTGGTGAACAGTAGCCAGTGGTAAGCGCTTCTCATGCTGGTGAACAGTGTCAGCATGAGTCTTGATCAGCTGCGACTTACAACTCAAAAGACCTAAACAGGACTTTACATATAAGACTAGAGCAATGTAGAGACAACTGACGCTGGTAGGACTTAGGGTTTGATCCACCAA
>JAPKLW010008395.1:0-13458 GCA_026898455.1 Plectranthus barbatus | reverse complement strand
GATGTGAGGATTTAATTTTTTTACCTCCCTGACAGTCTCCACACACTTTGTCAGTGTTGAACTTTAGAGTTGGTAGTCCTTTTACAGCATCATACTTCAGAAGTTTTTGAATGCTTCTGACATTTGCATGGCCTTACTTCTGATGCCAAAGCTCTGCTTCATCTGGCTTGCTGATCAAGCATTTTCCTTCTTGATTAGCCTGATAACAGTTGTGATTTGTCCTGCTACCAAACATAACAGCAGAGGTCTGACATGTTCGACTTATCAGCAGAGGTCTTAGACTTACAAAATTTCACAGTGTTACTTTCAGATTGAAATAAACTGGGATATGCAGAATGGTGTTGAGAATACCCTAGGCCACTACCATCAGAGGTTTTTGTGGCTAAGATTTCATCCAGAGATCCTTTACCTCTATTAATCCTGTCAAAAACCACATCAGCCTCTTTCACCTTTTCTTTGAGATTTTGCACTTCCAAATCTCTGCAGGTAAGAACAGCTTCCCGTCGAGCCAACTGTCTTCTTAATGACATATTTTCTTCCTTTATTTTGTTGATTTTGGTAGCTTGTTCTTCACACCTTTTATCTACCAAGTTGAAATAGGTTGCAACAGTTTCCATTTCCTTGGGTGAGGTGGTAAATTTTGAAGTTTATTCAACCTGAGATGAGACAGAAACAAAGTTAACAGATTCTGAAAATTTTTCAGAGTGATCATACCAGTTTGTATTATTCTCCAGAGGTAGATAAGGATCCACTGAATCTTCTTCCATTTCACTAGTTTCAGATTCTTCTTCAATCTCCATGTTAACTTCTCCTTCTTCTAGTTCTCCAATCCGAACATATAGAACAACTTGTTCTTGTTCATCAGATTCTTCTTCAGACTCTGAATCATCACTCAAAGTACTACTGAAATTCAATTTCTTCCTCCTCAGAACCGTAGGACACTCGTTGGCATAGTGACCAAGTCCAGAACATCCATGACAATTCACATTGTCAATGTTAGACTTTTCAGAGAAACCTCTTTTTCCTTTCTTGGATGTGCTATCTCCAATTCTTTTAGGAAAATCTGAAGAACCTAGAGAGTTTCCTGAAAAACTTGCTGTAGAGAGATTTGGAGCAGATCTTCTCCTGAAATCTGTGTCTTTGTTGTCCTTCTTCAAAGAACGAACAAGTTTGTTGAACTTCTTTGTTAACAGCACAAGGCTAGGACTTTCTTCACCAACCAATTCGTCATCAGTCTCATCTTCAGGAAAAGTAATTCTGGGAGTACATGGTGAGTTCACGTTTTTCATTGATTTTCCGGTATGAAGTGCAATGCTTTTTCCTCGATAGTTAAGTTTCTGTTCAATCAGATTCATCTCGAACGTAGTAAGAATGCTTACGAGCTCTGAAATTTCTAGAGCATCAAGATCTCGTGCTTCCTCTATTGCAGATATCTTCATGTTGAATCTCTCAGGAAGAGATCTTAGCAATTTACTCACTTGCCTATTATTGCTAATAGGCTCCCCCAAAGCTTGTGCTTCGTTTGCCATAGCAGCCAATCGCTCGTAGTATTCAGCAATTGTTTCCTCATCTTGCATTCTGAGATTCTCAAATCTGTTTGTGAGAAGTCTCATCTTTGTCTTTCTGACACTAGCAGTTCCTTCACATTTTGCCTGCAGAATAAACCATGCCTCTCTAGCCTCTGAACAACTTGATATTAACCTGAAACAGGGAACATCAACAGACACAAATATAGCATTCAATGCTTTAGCATTGCAGTTAGAAATAAGTCGTTCTTCAGCAGTCCAACAATTTTCTGGTTTCAATGTGGTCCTTTCCTTTGTTGCATCTGTTGGGTCAGGAACCGTCATCTTTGGTGGTGACCAACCATCAAGGACTGCAACCCACGCACGTTCATCAATAGATTTGATGTAGATTGTCTTGCGAGCTTTCCACATTGAATAATTACTCCCACTACTCTCCAGAACTGGTGGTCGACAAGCTAAACTTGAAGAATCCATTTTGGTAAACTGCACTCAGGAACAGTTACTTAGTACGTCAAGTTAAGGCTTTGATACCAATTGAAAAAATGTAGTGCCCGAATTTACCAAAATGTTTGTTAATCTTAGAGAGTAATCAAAGTATAACAAATATGAGAATGTGAAAATGGTGCACAGTGGATAAATTTTGTCTGGGGTTTATTTTTAAAACCCAGACTGCCTCATGGCAAAAAATATTTCACTAGTAAAAACAAGTTTTTACACAGGAAACAAAATAATCAAAATGATACAAATATCCTCTAAGTTCACTCCTTAGAGAATATTTGATTACAGGACTTACTAACCTAAGCTAACGTTCCTCAACATTGCTTCCTCAATCTTAGGATTCACTCTCCGGTGATTGCCTCTACACTATGAAGGAGATATTCGAATAGCCGAGATTAGCAAGGGTGGAAGATGGTAAGCCTTGAGACGTTTTCTGGAAATTGTAATCCTATCGCACACGGTCTTCAAGTCTTGATCTTCGTTTTATTCTTTCTCTTCCTTGGAGCGCACGATCTCACAGCCCACGTCTGCACTTCGTTCAGTCGTGTGTTGTGTAATCTTCCCACGTCCACTTGCTTGATGAATATAATCATAAAGCTGCTCACAAACTCACGTAGGCAGTGGTTAAGACGTGGGGGCGCTCCCTGAAAAAAAAGACTAGAAACAAAAACGAATTTGAAGTAAAAAGATATATCCCTAAAAATTAGGAATCAGTTATAACTAATTTCACAAGCAGCAGAGAGAAAGTATAACATTAACAAATATATATGTTAGACTTTGATGTTAAACTTTGAAACAGTTTAACATTAGAAATGTCTAACATCATCAGCTTTCAAATGCAACTGGAATCGGGTCAATCGGAGTTCGGGAGTGAAAGTTATGGCCTAAACCGTGAGACTGCGCAGAAGGGTCGAAAGTGGCGAAAATGGTCTCTATTTCGACCGAGGCAAGGTTCATCTCGACCGAGATGGAATGTTTTGGCAAGATTCTGCGAGATTTTCACATATTTTAGGCGAGAATTGCTTGGGATTCAAGTTACACATCAATTTGGAAGCAATGAAGACCCCAAAAGGGAAGTTTCAACCAAGAAAATCATTCCTTTTGAAGTTTTGTGCAAAGAAGGAAAATATTAAATGCAATCAACTCAAGAAAGAAATGCCCAATTTCATCAATTCCTACCATTCAAGAGCTTTACCCTACTCCTATATAAACTCATGTCTAGTTCATTGTTTATCATTCCAGTCCAACTTTAAATTTCAGTTTATAATTTAGTTTTCTTTAGTTTTTAGGGCTGGAATCAAAACCTTTATTTTCTAGTATCTTTATTTTTCTGCACCTTTATTTTAATGCAATCTTTAATTTTTGTTTCAATGTTTATTTTTAATATGCTAGGCTAGATTCTTTATCAGATTCTAGGGTTTCTCCATTTGTGATACATGTTTTGATTTGAATTCTTCAAACCCTTTTATTGGTTTAAACTCTTTGATTTTATTTCAAATCTATTTTTTCAATTGAAGGATCGAGAGATGAAGATTGGAATAGGTTTTCGTTATTAATTGAAGGACCGAGAGGTGAAAATTAAATAATAGGAAGTGAGAGTTTAATACATTTGATTTTCTGTCCGACCAAAAAGAATTCAATTGTAGGATTAATCTGATTTTTACTGAGTTTGATTAACTTGTGTTTTTGAGACTGAGAGGAGATAATCACTAGTTAATAATCTAGGTATTGACTGCCCGACAAAGGAGTTGATTCCACTTTACCAGATTTTCCACCAAAAGTATCTTTTATGGGTTTGAATTATTTGTTTCTTGCATGTTGATCGGATTGGTAGATTTCCCTAGGATCTATGCTTTCTTTATTTGAATTTCTTTCGAAAGTATTTTCATAAAAACCAAAACCCCTTCAAAGTTTGATTTTCCTAAACAAAAGATTGAAAAACTACACTCAGTACATGAATTACTTTTGTTGCACTATCTCTGTGGGTTCGACATACCTTCGGGTTACTTATAAATTTATTTGCCCTTTGCTATAATCTGTATGTAGATTTTGCATCGATCACCCGCGTAGTCCCGAGAAGCTGTTGCGGGTGCCATTGCCGCGGGCCCGAATCCGCAGCGTCTTATTGGGGCAGTTCGGGTTCTGCCTCGTTCTGTTTTTAGCCATCTGGTGAGCCCCGGTGAACTCAGTGGGTTCGCGAAGTGGGGTCTTTCTATAAGGTCGCAGGTATTATATGTTAAGTACCTGGGCTCAGAGCCCTTATTGTTTTGTTCGGGGTTCTGGGACCCTCGTAACCGTTCTATTTAAGTCGGACCGTGCTTTGTCGAACCACTTTATGCGACCTGCTTTTTTGCGAGGTGCTTTTTGAATTATGGGCGGCAAAGTTCAGTGGCAGTTGTGTAATTTCTGCAAAAACCGGGGGCAGTTTTTGAGCAGTTGAAGGGACGCTTAAGGTATAACCGCCGTTTGGGATGCGGGTCTTCTCACTTCTCCAGATACTATTTTGATTTTCTTCTCTCTCTTCCCTGTGCGATTTCCGGCGATCAGTAGTCTTCTCCGATCACCCTTCGGCGTCTTAGTTTTTGTTTTGGGCTCCCTTCCATCCTCCGACCAGAAGGTAATCGGTCGTAATCTCTGTTCCTTTTACTGCATTTGGCGTCGCTCGGGTGTCTGTGGTAATTGGTCGGTGGGGATAGGGTTCACGGTGGTGGTTTCTTGGAGGGTAGGGCTGACCGGGGCTCTTTCTCCCCCATTTTTCTTTTCTTTTAGGTTAATCATTATTCAAGATTTATCCCTGTTTCTTTTGTGATGAGTTCGTCTGACTCCGATTCCCAAAATAGGGAGGGTTCTGGCTCAGCTGAGCCTGGTTCGACCCCACCCTTCACTCCGTCTCCGCCTCATGTTTTCAAGCCGTCCGACTTCACCGGCCCGGATTGGAGTATGCTTCTCCAGGGCCCAGAGTTGCCGGGGTCGAGTGGTGCTGGAATTTTGTCAAGCGAGGGTTCGGACTCAGACCCTCACGACAGCCAGGTCTTGTCGGAGGCCTTCCGAGGGTTGGAGTGAATTCAGGCCGTCGGCAAGGCATCGGACTCGGGCAGAGATTCAGTCACGGCGGCCCCTGTCGAGCCGGAGGTAGTTGGCGAGTACATCAGTCCTTCCGACTGGAGGACCCATCACGTTCTTGGGGCTTCCTCCACGGTGACGCAGGAGATGATGAGGGCGCTCGCCATCTCGGTCCTGTGTAAGGGGGTGAAGTTCTCCGTGCCCCGTTCGTCCAACAGATGCTTCGATCTACCGCCGCGGTTCACGGCTTTCTACACGGCGGCCATGGAGAATGGGGTGGGCCTTCCGGTCCACCCTTTCTTTGCCGAGGTGCTCGGTTCATATAACCTTTCCCCCTTTCAGCTTTCTCCCAACGGGTGGTGCAACCTCATGGGAGTGCTGTTGGTATGGCTCGACCTCCAGCTCGGACTTCCTACTGTTCGGGAGTGGCACCACATGTACCGGGTAAACCAGAGTCCTGACAAGCATTACTACTACTTCACGAGGTGGTCCGGGGGGAAATCCACACTGATCAAGAAGGCTCTGACCAACTCTCCGGGGTGGTGGACGACCTTTTTCTATTTGAAGTTGGATGAACGGGCCCCCTAGTTTCTCCGTCAGGGAGGGAATCTGATCAGTGGGTCTATATTCTCGAGCGATGATATCAATGTCTTATATCGGACTGAATCTAATCCTTGGTCTGTTTTGCAGATCCTTCCCAGACGGTTCTTACGAGCGAGGAGCAAGCTCGCGTCGACCGTGCCTACGACATGTCGGAAGAGAACCGCCACTGGTTGGTTGTCAGGAACGGCCGATCCGTTAGTGTCGAGGCCATCTACTACTGCGAACTTCGAGCCTTACCCCTTACTGAGGAGATGACTCGTTCTCGCCGCCCCCAGGCATCTGCGGAGCGGGTCGCGGAAGCCCTCCGCGAAAAAAAGAGAGTACGGGACGAGGAAGAGGTTCGTCGCCTTACCTCGAACCCTCCGAAATGCCCGCACCCCGACACCAATCTGCCACCCCCTCCCCCTCTTAAGCCAACGGACCCAACGCCGACGAAGGTCGACATTCCTCGCCCTCAGACCAAACCAGAAGTTTCGCGGAGGGGTGGGGGTCGCGACCAAGGGAAGGATTCTGGTCACCCGGACCGAAGGAGGCACAGGTCGAGGGAGCGCGAGCCCCGGCCGACTGAGCAGGGTCGAGACTTGGTGGTGCTCAAGGCTCCTCCGGACTCGCGGGTGGATCCCTTCTTGGTGCGCGCGCGCAAGATTCTCCACGATCTCGTGACTACTCCCCAGACAGGCCTGGTGTTGGATCGCTTGGCGAGCTATGAGCTCCAGCAGCTTCAGGTGCATGTTTATGCGTTAAATTTACTAAGTTACGTGAACTTGAATACCGTGCTTGATTATGCAGGCTCGCGTGGAGTTTGATTCGATCCAGCAGGAGCTCGGTGTCTTTCACCGAGATTGTGCTGACGAGATCTACCAACTTCGGAAGGAGTCGGAGTCCGCGAAGAAGCTGGTGGACAGCTTGAATGAAAAGTTGAACGCGACCAATGACAGGGCGTCGATGGCTGAGGACAGAGCCGGCAAGGCTGAGGGCGAGGTGGAGGAGCTCCGGTGGAAGGTTTCTCAGGCCCAGGCCGATGTGGATTGCCTCGTGAAGGATCTGAAGATCCGGGGTGATCAGCTCATCTCCTGCGACGCCCGGCTTAAGTCTCAGCATGAAAGCTATCTGGCCGAGGTGCAGAAATACGAGGACAAGATCACTCGGCTGCAGTCCGGCGAAGGACTTGATTTCGGCGCTCTCATTACCTCGCCATTCTTCGCTGAGACTTACGAGGTACTTCGCAAATTCTTCCTTGTCTATTTTTTTATTTTTCTGTCGCTCCTCTCTAACTTCTCCGCAGACGCTCTCCGAACAGGTGGAAAGCGAGGTCCGGGGAAGGATAGCAGAGAAGTACCCGGACCTTGACTTGAGTCTCCTCGACAAGCCGGAGCCTGAGGAAGAGAAGGAAAAGGTCGGGGAGCAGACAAAGGAGACAGATCGTCCTCAGATGCGGGAATCGGAGAGTCAAAAAGAGTAGCAAGAGTCGTCGGAGGACCCTAATCATTCCGAGCGCCCCCAGATGCTGGATTATCCTGTCTTCGGCCCCGAGCCCAACCCGAACGCTGTCCGAGGCTCGACTCCTGACCCTAATGTCGCCGTCTGATTGCTTGCTAGAGTTCTTGTTGTATCTTTGTTTTTGCTGTTTCTTGTTGAACAATTTAACTTTCTGTTTTTGTCTTGCTTTTGGATATACATTCTGATGTGAGTAAAAATGACGTACTGGTTTCACTTGAATTCTCGCCTTATTTATTCTGCAAAATCACAGCGTCGCCCCTTCGATGCTAAAGTTAGTGCTATGCTCGATAAAATACAAGTCTAATTGCAGATAAAAGATAAGATAAGTTAAGGAGTGTTATCTGGGGTGTGCTTGAATCGTTGCTTTCCAAACCTCCAAATTGTCGCGGGCCCTTGCAGCATAGGCGTGAGGGGTTTGGGTGATGCCTAGGCATCGCCCCTCCGACGCTCAAGTTAGCATTTATTTGAAAGGTCAATGGTTAATGAAATTACAAAAAAGTAGGGTTTTAGAAGAGTGTATCTTGGAAATCGAGCTTTATCGGTCATTTCTCTGTCAGAAGTAGTACTTCTTTAAGTGTTTGACGTTCCAGCTATTTCCGATCTCCCTTCCGTCATTATCTTCTAGGTGTTAGGCGCCTCGACCCACAACTCTGGTGACCTTGTAGGGGCTCTCCCACGTTGGTGCGAGCTTCCCTTGACTCTTATCCTTAGTATTATGGAAGACTCTTCTGAGCACCCAATCTCCTTCCCTGAAAGTGCGCATATGGACTTTCTTGTTGAAGAACTTTTCGACCTGCATCCTTCTTTGGGCCATGTTTATCAGCGCGTGGTCCCTCTGCTTGTCGATCAGTTCCAAGTTTTTCATTAGTTTCTCGGTGTTCTCCATTTCTTGGCAGGTTTCTACCCGCAGGCCTCTATCGAAGTTCTGGGAGTAGTTCGATATGCCCATAGGACTCCGGGCAACTCTTCTACCCACTTGGACTTATGGGTTTCGAGCCTTTTCTTCATCGTGGCCATGATTGTCTTGTTTGTCGACTCGGCATGTCCGTTCGCCTGCGGATATCTTGGCGTAGAGAACACCAGTTTGATGTTGTATTGGTCACAGAACTCCTGTACTTTTCGTCCTGTGAACTGAGTTCCGTTGTCCCTTCTGATCTCCTTCGGCACCCCGAATCTGCATAGGATGTGGGTCCACAGGAATTTCATCACTTCCTGCTCCCTTACATTGGCGAAGGCCTCGGCTTCGACCCACTTAGTGAAATAGTCGGTTGCTACCAGGATATATTCCTTATGTCCGACCCCTTTTGGAAGCTTTCCTACTATGTCCATCCCCCAAGCCATGAAGGTCCAGGCCGCGATCGTGGCGTGGAGTGGTTCTGCGTGGCTTTGATTAGTCACCTCGAACCTCTGACATGCTTCGCAACTACGTACGTAGTTCTTGGCATCCTTCTGTAGTGTTGGCCAGTAGAATCCTGCTGATATGACTTTTTGCGCCAATGGTCGAGCCCCTTGGTGACTTCCGCAGTCTCCTTCATGAATTTCCATGAGGATGGCTTGTCCCGAGGTGGGGTCGAGGCATTTGAGCAGTGGGCCTTCAATGGATCGCCGATATAAACTTTCATCGTAGATGGTATATTTGGCCGCTGCTCTGGTGAGACGTATGGCCGCGGCCCAATCTGCGGGGAGGATGACGTATGTGAGATATTTCTGGATTGGTTCAATCCATGATTCGCCAATGGTCAAATCCATGACTTCTACGGTCCTGGACGCGACCGGTTCTTCGGCCCAAGATGACGATGGGCTTATTTTGCCTCGTCGGTTTGGTAGAGGCTAGGTTTGCTAATGCATCAGCTTCCGCATTCTCTTCTCGTGCGATGTGCTTTATTTCGCACTCGTCAAACTCTTTTCGCACTTCCCGCGCCAGGTCATGATATTTTTGGAGCCGGGGTTCTTTGACTTGGAAGTGGTCCTCCATTTGCATCACAACCAGTTGTGAATCTCCGTGTACTTGTAGGAGGCGAGCCCCTAGTTCTTTTGCGAGCTGCATTCCCCGAACTAGTGCTTCGTATTTCGCCTCATTATTGGTTGTCTCAAAATTTAGCCGTATGGCTCTTTCGAACATTTCTCCCCAAGGGCTCTGCAGCCTGATGCCGGCCCCGTTACCGTGCATATTACTCGATCCGTCTACTCGGAGAATCCACGGCTCCTTTGTTGCCTCGCGGAATTCTAAGTTTGCGATTTCTCTTTTTGCATTGATCTGGAGTCCTGTAGTGAATTCAGCCACAAAATTCGCCAGCACCTGTGATTTGATCGTTGTACGTGACTCGAATTCGAGGCCGTAGCCTCCAATCTCTACGGTCCATTTTAATAATCGGCCTGCAGGCTCGATTTTGAAAACACGGTTCGTAGTGGGTAGGACGTCACCACTTTGATGGGGTGAGATTCGAAATAGGGTCGCAGCTTCCTCGACGCTGCTACTAGGCCTAACGCTAGTTTTTCCAGAACCGTATATCTTGTCTCGATGTCAAGTAGTGGTTTGCTTGCATAGTGCACAGGATGTTGTTTCCCGACCATTTCTTTGACTAGGACTGCCGCAAGGGCATGCTCGGATACGGACAGGTAGAGCAGGAGGGTTTTCGCCTTCTCGGGTTTGGACAGGAGGGGCAGACTGGTCAAATAGTCCTTTAAGCGCTCGAGAGCTTTCGCACACTCTTCTGTCCACTCGAACTTCTTCCCTTTCTGAAGCACTTGAAAAAACTCGTGCGTTGGGTCGGAGTATCTTGAAATGAAGCGGCTGAGGGCCGCTAATCTGCCCGTGAGTTTCTGGACTTCTTTTGGACTCCGAGGGTGTGCGATTCCCTTTACCGCCCTTATTTGTGAGGGATCGGCTTCAATTCCTCGATTGGTCACTACGTGACCTAGAAACTTCCCGGAAGCCACCCCGAAGGTGCACTTTGCTGGGTTCAACTTCATCCTGTATTTGTTGAGAATTTCAAAGGCTTGTCGTAGGTGGTGCACATGATCCTTCGCATTTTTTTACTTCACCAGTATATCATCTATGTATACTTCCATTGTTTTCCCTATGAGTGGTTCGAACATCTTGTTTACAAGCCTTTGATATGTAGATCCCGCGTTCTTGAGTTCAAACGGCATGACTTTGTAGCAGTAGATTCCCTTGTTCGTCATGAAGGCGGTCTTCTCTTGGTCCTCGGGGTGCATCAGGATCTGGTTATAGCCCGAGAATGTGTCCATGAAGCTTAGTAGTTTGTGTCCCGCGGTCGCATCGACGATGCAGTTGATGTGCGGTAGCGGGTATGGGTCTTTAGGGCAAGCTTTATTGAGGTCCGTGTAATCCACGCAGACCTTATTCTTCCCGTTCTTCTTCTTTACTACCACGACGTTGGCGAGCCACGTCGGGTACTTCACTTCCCTCACAGATCCAATGTCTAGTAGCTTTTGTATTTCTTCGTTGACCGCGTCGTTCTTCTCGGCGGGGAATTTTCTTCTTCTCTGTTGCACAGGTCTGTGATTTGGGTCGACCTGTAGCCGATGTGTCATGACTTCTGGGTCGATTCCTATCATATCCTTGTGGAACCACGCGAAGGTAGTCCTCTCAGAGCTGAGAAACTCGATCAATCGTGTTCGGACCACAGGATCCAGTCCGGCGCCAATATTTGTTTTCTTTTCTGGATCAGCCGGATCAAGTTTGATTTCTTCCGTTTCTTCCGACTCTCCTGCCGGGGGTAGTTGCTCGCTCCTTGCGAAGTGTTGTTGGGCATACACAGCTTTAAAGCTCGCATAGTAGCATTCCTTGGCGGCGCTCTGCTCGCCTCGAATTGTATGAATTCCCCCGGTGGTTGGGAACTTGACCACCTGATGGAATGTTGAGGGTACGGCCCTCAATTGGTGCAGCCACGGTCGTCCCAATAGGGCGTTGTAGGTGCTGGGGGCGTCGATGACCATGAAAGAAACGTCATGATGTGCTCCCCCGCAGTACGTGAGCAGTACTACGGTTCCGACCGTCATCTGGATGCCTCTGTTGAATCCGATCAGTGGTGCTTGGGATCGGACTATCTTTTCTTCGGGGATCTTCATCTCCTTTAATGCATGCATGAACAGGATATTTGCCGAGCTTCCGTTGTCAACTAGGATCCTCTTCACGAGGCAGTTCGAGATTAGTAGAGATATTACTAGGGCGTCGTCATGGGGATGACTTAGTCCTGGTGCCTCCTCGCTGGTGAACTCGATTGGATGATGATCCGGGTTCCTGCGCGGGATTGTGGTCTCCTCCCGGGTCAGTCGCCTTGCTCTCTTGGCGGCAGACCTTGTTATTCCGCTGATTTCTGATCCCCCAGTTATGCAATTGATTATGCGGACTGGTTTTGGGGACCTAGGTTCGTTCGTCTTGGTGGGCCCCAATTCATCGATCCGCTTTTCACGGGTTCACGTCCTCTTTCCTTGGTCCGACAGGTATTCGGACAGGAATAGTAATTCGACCACCTCTAGGCGTAAGGCCCGGCAGTCTGCGGTGTTATGGCCGTGATCGAGAATTCACAGAATTTATGCACGTCTCGCGAGGCCGGGTCAGCCTTCATCTTTTGGGGCCATCTCACTTTCTCCGGCATTCTCCGAAGTACGTTCTGGATAAGATCGGCTGGTTCGATCGACAACGTGTATTCTGGGGTATATAGCCCGAGGTTGCTAATCTGTGGTGGCTTGCTATAGGGGTGTGTTCTGGGAGGACGCCTGTCCCTCTGCTTGCGTCGACTCTCGTCACGCGTGTTAGGCCTTCCACTGGTGCGGCGTGTTCGCCGATAAGGCTCATCCTCCTTCCACTTGATGAGCGCCCAGGCCCTGTTCAGGGCGTCATCCATCGTCTGACAGGGGTAGATGGAGAGTTCGCGATACAGGTCGGAATCCACATCGAGGCCATTTGTGAAAGCCCACACGGCGGTGTTGTTGGGACAGTTAGGCACCGCCACCATTTCCTTGTTGAAGCGCGACAGATATGCCCTCAAGGGCTCACCGAGTCTTTGGATTATCGCGAAGAGGTCATCCGGATGTTTGTCGAGGCGCCTGCTACTCGAATACTGTCACAGGAATAATTGGTGCAGCTCTGCGAACGTTGAGATCGAGGTGCGGGGCAGGTTGATAAACCATTGGAGAGTGGGGCCCGTCAAACTCGAGCCAAAACTCTTGCACATGCAGGCTTCCATCTGGGCACTCGGGATTGCCAACGCCAGCATCTTCTGCCGGTAAACGGCAATGTGGTTCTCCGAATCCGAAGTTCTGTCGTAGAGGATGAAGCTCGACGGTGAGAACCAGGGTGGTAGTTCTGCTCCCGCAATTTCCGGAGTGAATGGGGACTCTGCGTAACTTTCGCGAGGTATGGTCCTTTCCGGCGGGGGGAGTCCGAAGACTTTGGCGAGCAATGACTCAAAGTAGTTGAGCCTCTGTTCGAACCGTCGTTCGATCTGCTAGATAGCCTGAACATCGGGTTGGCTTAGTTGACCGAGTTGATTCCCGGGAGTCGGTGGATCTCCCGGGGTTCTTCTATCGTCCATCTTCTCGGTTCGGTTAAAATCATCCTCCAGATTTTTTGTCGTGCTCCGGGCATCTTTTCCTGTACTCCTGGGCTCCTCGACGATGGGCTGTGTGTTTTTTGCCTGCAGCTGCAGTCTTCTATTTTCCCTTTCAAGGAGTTCGTATTTTTTCGACATGTCTTCCATTCGGGCCCCCATCGTCTCGATCATCTCCTTTGCGCCCTGCACTTGTGTTACCAGCCGCGCGACATGAGGGTCTTCCAGGATATTCGGCGGTGACGGCAGAAAAGCCAGTTCTGCGAGAGGGGTGGCGTTAAAGGCTCTCATCAGTTCGCTCACGGTCCCCCTATGTTTGGTAGGTGCGGGGCTCCTCTGTCGGTCGTAACGATTCGACCGCGTCCGGTTCCCGCCAAAGTCCCTCGCCCCGCTCCGGGGTCGGCTCCCTTAGCTCGGCCGTCAGTCGGGGGATCCTTCTGGCCGTCGATCTCGACAACGTGTGTTTTTCCAGAATCATCAGCCATTCCCTGCAAAGAAGAAACAAAATTCGTTCTCGAGGCCCCACGGTGGGCGCCAAATTGTTGCGGGTACAATTATTAGGAAATCAGAGCCCCGAGAATAGTAAAGGAGATACACAAAGAACAGCGTAATGATTGAGAAAACTACAGTGAGCGAATTAAAAGATAAGGATAGTGATGATTAGCAATTGGAAGCGAAGGCGTTTAACG
>JAPKLW010008394.1:0-13458 GCA_026898455.1 Plectranthus barbatus | reverse complement strand
TTAATACGAATTCGAATAATAAGTTTTTCACAGAAAAAAAGAATTTTAAAAAAAATAAAGAAATAGAATATAATTATCTCTCATTAAGCATATATAATATGGTCCCGGCGGGGCTCGAACCCGCGACCTTCGGCTCATAAGACCAACGCTCTAACCAACTGAGCTACGGGACCTATCAATAGTCATAATGTCTTAACTACTTATATCACTCATATTTACATTTTCATTGATACGGTAATTAGAGCAAAAAAAAAAAAAACATGAACCATGAAATAGTAGGAAAAACAACAAGTGAGAAACTTCATATAAAAAGATTATTCATGAGTCGACCCACTAGTTATCGCCTCGACTCTAATCTTATAAGAAACATAGAACTGTTAGAACATTAATTTGCAATTAATGTTGATGCTGTCGATTTTGTTTTTAGTTAAAGTATACATCTTATGTTTATTAGACCCCAATAATAATATTATTAATTAATGCTCTCATCTGGAACAGGGAATTGTAGAATTTCTTTAATTAGGGGAGTCTTTTAAGACTATTTCTAGTAACAACCTAACACAACCCAATCTAATAATAAAATATTATTTTCTCTCACTTCCATTTACACAACCCACAACTCAACTTAATTTCTACTCTAGCAATGACTTTCACCCAATCTAAAATTCATTTTATTTTCATATTTATACTTCAATATATATTATTTATAATATGTTTTATTGGTTTTTTAATTATATATTTATATATAACTATATAATTATAATAAAATATTGATTTCTTTCATCCACCTATACAACCCACAACCCAACTTAATTTATACTCACACGACCCAATCTGAATTATATTGTATATTTTATTAATATTTCAATAATATATTATTATGATTTATGTTTTAAATATATAAATATAATAAAAGTGAATTATAATTTTGGTATAAAATATATCAATATTATACTCTATTGATAGAAAAAAATATATGAATTTTAATATAATTTTTTATTTTATATAATTTCAAATTATCTATGATATTATACATCTAAAATTAAAACAAATAAAAGATAAACATTTAATTAAAAAGTGCCAAGTGTCATCCTTTGACTTGCTAACCTAAGTATACAGTGAAAGTCAGGCAGACAATCCGGTTGTGAAGGAAAACCAATTTCTCCTAATTTTTTATTATTATTTTTTAAGTTTTTTTATTATTTTATTTATGACACTACTTGCAGTGTCATTAGTAGATATAGTCTAAGGGCCTAACCACAGGGAGAGCCGGTGACCTTTGAGCAATTGTGTGGCCAGATGGGGATAGGGGAGAACATGTAAGGGTCCGAAAAAAAGAAAAAGATATGGGCGACCCACACCGATATGGCAAAATGTCAGGGTTAAGCAAGCAACTCCCGAAAACCATGCTAAACATTTAGTCGGGTTGGTCCGGTGCTCAGTCTCATGCATATGTCGCATGAAAAGAAAGGGCGGTAGCCCACCTTACGCGGCGCAGAGAAAGCTCGCCTAGACTGACTATAGGGGACATCTAGTACTATGATAATAGAGAGTCTGAGCATTAATTTTAATTCAAATTATCCGTTTCTTATTAGTTCTAGAATTAATTATTTTCCGTTTATGTTTGAATTATAACGAATTATTTAAATTCAGGACAAAGAAATTTTTCGACATCATAAAACTAACAAGGCATTTCGTAAACTCATGACATATTTAAAAAATGATATTTTGTAAATTCACACCATATTAAATGACACATCATTTGACATGTAATAAAATAATAAAATTACAAAAAAAATGAAAATCCAAAAACTATTATTAAAAAATAATTAAATTGATTGATCTCTTAAATATAGAACAAGAATGCTTTTAAAAACAAAAATTCCTTCAAAAACTAGATTTAAACATCAATCAATTTAATTATTTTTTTAATAATAATTTTTGGATTCTTATTTTTTTAATTTAATTATTTTATTATATGTCATATGATGTGTGTTGAGGGTGTTTTTTGTCGGATTGAGGCCCCAAAAAAATTTATGATAAAAAATATATGAATTGCAGAAAATAGCTAGATAACAAATGTATTATTGATTATATTAAACCGTATTTTGAGCTAACAACGAAAACAATTGATGTCCGCTCGAAAACCGGTTCGAAGAATTCTTTCTTCAAAGAGAATTACAGTGTGTTAAGTTCTTGTAATCAAAATTGTAAGGAAATTCTATATATGAATTTTGATGATGGAAAAAAGAGATTTGCTATAAGCTATATTCGAGCCCGAGCGTTTCTTATTTTTCCGCCAGGTGGTATTTAATGCATTCCTGGTCTTCCACATGCGTTTCCAGCCGTTTGCCCGGAGAGCTTGCGATCATAACCCCTCACCATTAAGTAGCTTTTCCGATCGTTAGGTAGTTCGCGTAATTTTTTCGTTACAGCCGTCTCACTCATCGGACCACTCTTTAATTGAATCGAACTCCCTTTGGTAGGCTGCCTTCTCCGTCAAACTGGTTTACTCAGTTTCCCTGTCTCGATCTACACTCGAACTATTCTCTTGGGCCGATCCACTTCTATTCCTGCAAAATAATCATGGGCATTGCTTATGGGCGCTTAAATTGGGTCGTTTATCTGGACTAGTAATTAGGTCACGAAATCTACCCCCAACAATAGCCCCTTCGAGTTAGCAGGGTATGCCCTGGATAGTTTGATAGATTGAATAATCATGCCGTTTCGGTAGGTAAATTAAATATTCCCAGATGTTGGCTCTTCAAACTTCTCAAAATCGGGAATTCGGTATATTTAGAAGAGCAGTAGGAGCATCTCATTGGCCCGAATGATCAATTCCTCTGTGGGTGATCCTTCTTACTTGTGCAATTATGTAAATTAAAGCAAGCGTCGTAGCTACGGGGCCGAAGCCGCAGCTCATTGGAAGGACAGTTCGAGTTCTGTCCGATAAAATGTTAACCATCTGGTCAGCCCCTGCGAGCCATTTCAGTTCTCATCAAGAGGTCTTTTTTAGGTTCAGGACCTCTTTAATGTCTGGAAGTCAAATTTAAAGTGAAATTTACTTCTTTTGATAAATCTTGTGGAAGTTCGTCCATGCGAACTGCTTTTTTGAAGTCCAAATTTTCGGACTGCTTTCAAATTTTGCCGCTTAAGTAATGGCAGTCACGTAATTATCGCAAAGTCTGAGGGTGGTTGCGAACAACCGAACGGGCGCGAGTCTTTTAACCTTCATTTTTGGGGATTTGATTGCAACATTTTCCAAGACTCGTTATCTCTCTCTTAGTCTTCTCTCTTCTTGTGTGATTTCCGACGACTGCTTCTCGCGTTCTTCCCCGATGGTTGATTCACGAATTCCAGGTAATTTGCCATTTTCTCTTCTCATTTCCTTTTCTTTTGTCATTACTTCCGGGGTTTGGAGGAAGGGTAGAACTAGGGTTCCGGTCTGATCGTCTTCTTTCTTTCCTCTTCCCTAGGTTTCTGCCTTCTATTGAGAATAACTTCAAATCTCGACTCCCACTATCGCGAGAGCCCCAGCACCGGGGATTTTAACCCGATACCACCTTTTACTCTGTCTCCCGAAAGGGATCCCAATGCCGCTATTCCTTCTGGACCGGACCGGAGTCTTCTTCTCCAAGAATCGGAGATGCCTAAATTCTCTGGTTAGAAGAAGATTATCATAGAGTCTTCTGAGGAGTCTTCTTCCTCTCATTCTGACGATGATGAGCCCCTTGCCGAGACGTTCCAGAGGCTGGAGCTCACCATGGCTGGTGGTGAGACCAGCGGCTCCGGTTGGGAGATCATAGAGGCAATCCTTAAACCCGAGGTGGCTGGCGATTGGGTTATTCCCGACATATGGGAATCTCATAGAGTGTTGGGGGTTGACTCTACAATCACTAGAGAGAAGATGACAGCCCTAGCAGATTCAGTGCCTTGCCACAGTATAGTTTACATCATTCCCAGAGCGCATCGAAGATGCTTTGATCTATTGGTGGGGTTTGCGATATTTTACGCAACAATGATGAAGAATGGAGTTGGTTTGCCGGTCCACCCCTTTTTCTGTGATGTTCTTGAGTCTTACAACATCTCCACTTTCCAGCTTGCTCCGAATAGCTGGTGTCACATGTTCGGAGTGCTTCTGACCTGGATGGACCTTGGATTAGGCCTCCCAACAGTTCGGGAGTGACACTACATGTATCAAATGAACCAGTGTGCGGACAAGCATTATTATTACTTCACCCGCCGGGCTTCCAGGAGATCCTCCTTGGTGAAGAAGCCTCCATCGAATGCCCCAGAGTGGTGGACGTCTTTCTTCTATCTTAAACTCGATCCCGAACACCCCGAATTCCTCAGATATGGCAGGGTGCCTATTCGTGGGTTACCGGCTTTTCTTGGTTCTTAAGTCTTGTCGCTCTGATTACTAATTACTGATTACTTATCCTTTGCTTTCAGTCGTGAGCGTACAATCCTGATTGATGCTGAGCAGGCCAGAATAGACCGAGCCTATGATATCGGTGTCACTGATCGTGAGTGGCCAATGTTGTAGTTCGGCAGGATTGTTACTACCAACATCCTCTCGACCAGCGTGGTCAACTTGCGGAGCTACAGAAAACATGACTCGATACAGGGTACCACCAGAATAGGTTGCCTGGGCTCTTCAAGAGAAGAAGAGAGCCCGTGGTGAGTCCGAGGTCAGGCATCAAGAGGAGAATCCCCCGAAAAGGCCACCATCTGGGTCTTCGCAGCATCCATCTCCTCCTCTGCTGCCTCCCTATCCGTTCACAACCCCACCGGAGTAGAACAAGGGGGAATCTTCTCGCCCAACCACCTGCTTCGAGACCACTTCAGAGAAGGGGTTTGAGCAGGGTAAGGATAAGGAGAGCAAGAGCTTCGAGCATTGCCGTCACCAGTGTTCCTGCAAGCAAGATCTTTGATAACTGTAGTAAAGCGGTTAAGCAAATAAATTTATAATAACCCGAAGGCTAGTCGAACCCACAGGGATAGTGCAACGAAGTCATCTCATGTACTGGACACAGTTTATCAATTCGCTGTTTGAGTGAACCAAATTTGAGAAGAGATTTTTGTTTTGTAAATTAAAGATAACAATGCAGAAAATAAAGGGTTTTGAAAACAATAAAAGGAAACACAGATCCTAGGGCAGATAGTCTAATCATCAACATATAAATATCAATCAACTCAGTAATGGGGAAAACATAGATTTTTGTGGATTAAATTCCTTGGCCAGGCAATTAAATCCTAGATTATTAATTAGTGACTATCTCCTCTCGGTCTCAAGAACACCAAATTAATCAATCTCAATAATTATCTAATTAATTCCTATGCAAGTTTCTTCCTTTTGAGACAGAAAACAAACACAATTAATTCTCTCTTCCTATTAATAATTTTCATCTCTCGATCCATCAATTATTAACTATAAACCTAGATCTCAATTCACCTCTCGGTCCTTCTTTTAATCTAGATTATAAAATTAAATCAGAGAATTAATCCATGCTTGAAGAGTTGATATCAATTAAACATGCATCAGAAAAGAAATCATAACCCTAGAACCTGTTTAGGGTTCTAGCCACAAAACATGACTAGAAATAAAGCAAACATATTATTAAATGACTTACAATAAAATAGGAACCTTGAATGTCTTGTAAAAAAACTCCAAAGCTCAATTATTCTAAGTGTAATAATGCATAAAAGATAACCTAATTTTCGTGCAGTTCAGTTCTTATTTATAGAGGGGGAAAAAGACCTAATTTGGATATTGGGTAAAAATAGCAAAAACTGCCAAAACAGGCCAAAAACAGCCTTTTCGGACCTCCGTGTCGATCGACAGGGAGAATTTCGATCGACACAACCTTCAAGATCAAAATCCGGGCTGAATTTTTGACGTTTCTGAAAATTTGGCCTCTGTTTCGATCGACCGAAAAAATTTCGATCGACAGGAATCCTGTCGGTCGACAGAAATCCTGTCTCTCGACACAAGTTCTCTGGTCTGCGCAGTCTCACGGTTTTGGCCATAACTTCCTCTTCCGAGCTCTGATTGACCCGATTCCAGTTGCGTTGGAAAGCTAACTCGAAGATCTTTCAAACCATGTGCTCCATTATCTCAGATTCCATCTGTGGAAGAAGTCGTGACTGTTCCTTTGAGCATCATCTGCTTTCGGTACGAATTTCCAATGAATTTGGCCTAAAACCTACAAAAATCACCCATCAAAGGTATAACACCCTCTAAAGTAGACTCATGCACAAAAATAAGTAAAAACATAACATAAAGCACTTGAAACAATGGAGAAAAATATAGATAAGTGAGTATAAATATGAGCTTATCAATCTTCCCAAGGATTGCGTGGTGAACCAGAAGAGGTCCTTGGTGCAGACAACGACCGCTCCTCCCAACACGAGAGTGGATTCATTTATGGTCCGCTCTCGACAGCTGCTGCTAAATCCCCTAAAGTTGGACTTGGCGTTGGGGTCAGTCTTCAATCGGTTGGTTCGGTAAGAACACTGGCAGCTAGAGGTATGTGTTCTTTCACTTCGATTTCTTTTTTACTACTTTCTTAACTTCTTTGTTGTTTTGTAGAATGTGGTGGAGTTTGATTTGATCCACCGCGAGCTCTGTGCCTTCACGGATAAATGCACCGAGGAGATCCTGGTGCTCCGAAAGGAGGTGGAGGTCAAGATGTATGAGGAGCTGAAGGTGAAGCTAGATGAGGCGGAGGGGAATGCGGCCTCTTTGGCCGTCAAACCGAACTTGGCCCTGGCGGAGGCCAAGGCTTGTAAGGATGAGACGGACGACTTCAAAAGAAAGTTCGCCCAGTTGACCACCAAAATAGCCCTCCTTACAAAAGATCTTTAGAAAAGAGTGGATCAGATCAAGTCCTTGGATGCTCGTATGCGGACTCTAAAGGAGTCATATGCATCCGAGCTGAAGGGCTACAAAGCTCAGATCGGGCGCCTGAAATCGGGTGAAGGGCTCGATTTTGAATCTCTGATCCTCTCTCCATATTTTGCCAAAACTTATGAGGTATTTCTCTTTTATTTTTGTATATATTTAATTTTTTTACATGTACAACCTTTTCCTTGTGTCTCTCAATCCTACCATGCTATTTATCTTTGGCAGACGCTCGCTGAACAAGTGGAGAGCGAGGTCTGGGCTAGAATCGTCAAGCAGTTTTTGGACCTCGATCTTAGAATTTTGGATGTTTCTCCTAAAGAGCCCCGCCAGGAGCAACCCTTTGGTCCTCACGAGCGCCCGTCCGGGGATCAGGATCAGCTGCAGGGCGAGCAAAATGCCCAAGGCAGTGGTCTATAGGTCGATTCTTCCTCGCGCCTGATAAGCTGTAAAATACAGCAGCAAATAAATTTATAATAACCCGAAGGCTAGTCGAACCCACAGGGATAGTGCAACGAAGTCATCTCATGTACTGGACACAGTTTATCAATTCTTTGTTTGAGTGAACCAATTTTCAGTAGAGGGTTTTGTTTTGAAAAACAGAAATTAACTTGGGAATAAAATTTAATAATAAAAAGCACAGATTCTAGGGAAATCAACCAATCCAATCCAACATGTATAAACAATCAATCCAAACCCAAAATAATCATTAAGGTGGGAAATCTGATAAATTGGAATTAATTCCTTTGTTGGGCAATTAAAACCTAGATTACTAGAAAGTGAATTTTACCTCTCGGCCTCAATAACACAAACTAGTCAATCTCAATAAAGATACAGATTTGAAAACCCTACAACTAATTCTTCTTTTTGAGACAGAAAACAGTTGTATCAAAATTCTATTTTCCTATTATTAATTATCTCCTCTCGGTCTCAAATTAATAACTATAAACCTAATCCAATTTTCATCTCTCGATCCTTCAATTGAAAATAGATTTTAAAATCAAAATCATAGAATTTGAACCAATTAATTAGGGTTTGGAATTAATTGAATTAACACATGCCAAAAAGGATGGAGAAACCCTAGAACCTGTTAAGGGTTCTAGCCTAACATAATTGAAATAAACATTGCAAAAGATGTAAAGAAACTTACTTGAATCATTTAGACAATAGGAATCTTGAAGTACTTGAATCCAATTGCAACAATAAAATAAAGAGTACTAGGAATTAAAGTGTATAATGCTGAAAAATAAAGTTGAAAACTGAAACTAAAGGTAAAGGGGAATGAATTTTCGAGCCTAATAAGTCATATTTATAGGGGGAGAAAGTATATCTTCAAAAGGTAATGATTTGGGAAGGAAAAATCTCCAATTTGGGCCAAAAACTGCCTTTCCGGCGCGCCTGTCGACCGACACAAATAATTTCAATCGACAGGAATCCTGTCGGTCGACAGAAATCCTGTCGCTCGACACAAGTTCTCTGGTCTGCGCAGTCTCACAGTTTTGGCCATAACTTTTGCTCCCGAACTCCGATTGATCCGATTCCAGTTGCGTTGGAAAGCTAACTCAAAGATCTTTCCATCCATGTGCTCAAATAGCTCAGATTCCATCTGTGGAAGAAGTCGTGACTGTTCCTTTGAACATCTTCTGCTTTCGGTACGGGTTTTCATTGGATTTGGCCTAAAACCTGCAAAATATTACCATGACAAGCATAATATCCCCTATAAACACTTCATGCTCGATTATTAACTAAAAACTCAAATAAATGCAATAAAACAATAAGAAAACAACGTGATAAGTGAGGCAAAATACGAGCTTATCAACCCCCCCAACCTTAAACACTTGATTGTCCTCAATCAACAAAAGAATGAACCAAAAGTTCAAGTAGAAGAGAAGTGCAATGCCTCACAAGATTCATCACAATCAAACTCGTAAATCCACAAAACATCAACACTTTGTAAGAATCAGAAAATCTGTAAACCATGGAAGACTCACAAGGGAAGTGTTTTCACTCATTCACTCAAGTGTTTAGGATAATATGAGATCACACACAAGTCATGCAAATCAAGTTCTACCATAGGCTTGCAAATATTCTAAATCTCCACTGCAAACATGTGTACACAAGTCTAAGATCAGAAAGGACTTTATTCAAGGTTGTAATGTAGGCTTTTTGGTGAAGGGTAGGGAAATATATGGCCAAGTGACTAAAATCAACTGAGTTGCGCACCTCAACCAATCTAAACCACCATCTAATGATATCCACCCATCTCCTATGATATTCAACATCAAGCAAGGCTCTTTTATTATTATTATTTTTCTTTTTCTCTTTTTTTTTTTCACACATCCTTTTATGCTCTAAACAATTTTGATTATACATTTGAGCTTATAAGGACTAGCAACACACATAAACGTTTTTTTTTTTTTTTTTTCCTTTTCTATAATTTTTTTCTAAAGCCCAACCTTTCTATGTTTTCACCCTTCTAATAATGTCTTATCTTTTTCAAACAAATCCCAACCCACTCTCATAGACAAGAGTTGATTCCCCTATCCTTTTCCAACTCATAGACAAAGAAAGAAAATTCACAGGCTCAAAAGGGCTGACTAGGGATAAATGTTCAATTAGGACAGTGTATGGGATAAATAGGCTAACAAAGATGGCCTAAAATCATTTCCTAAACCTGTGCACACTTAGCAGTCTTGAAAAAGAAACAAAGCAAGTTCTAGAGATACTCAATAATGCAGACACACTCACAGAAGAAATTAAGGCTCAATTCTCACACTTGGGACAATTTTTCTTCCATAATAAACATCAGATCATCATCAAACATCATGCCTTTGTAAGTTTCAAAACAAGTAGTCATGCGGTATTCTACATTCATAGGCATACTCAACCACTATCACAATCAATGCATAATCAAGTCAATCAATTTCAAATCTCGCATTCTTGCTAGGGTTATCTCATAGCTACGCAAATCTTCTCACAAAATCACAATTTTATTCAACAAATGCAAGAAAAAAATTTTAAACTAGGCAGAAATTTAAACACATTGAAAGCATTAAATAAAAGGGAAGAAATAGTTTCAACTCCAAGTCCTCCTCCCCCCAAACTTATTCGATTGACAGAGAGAATAAGTTTGAAAGTCAGACTAGGAGTGAAACAGTACCTCGATGTTGGTCTCAGACACCAACTTTTTATCTCGCAGAGGCTGCAGAGCGCGAAAGACGAAAACTGCTGCTGCTGGCACTCTGTGTCGATCGACAGAGGGCCTGTCGATCGACACAGAGCCTTCTTGTCGATCCATGGGTGGGTCGAAGTGTGCTCCGTCGATCACCTCTGTGTCGATCGACACCCTGTGTGTCGATCGAAACAGAGCTCCAATTTTATTTTATTTTATTTTTATTTTTTTTTTACAAAAACAGCAAACGAAAATTAGAGAAACAATTGAAATAAAGCAAGTAAACAATGGGTTACCTCCCATGCAGTGCCTTAGTTATTGTCGTGGCTCGACGATAGGGATCCTTCACCAAGGAGATCGGGTCCAGACTCGCCGCCCCCTTGCATCGATCATGTAGACCATCCGATCACGAATAACAGTGGTGAGCTCGGAAGAGGATGGTGTAATTGGCAATTTTGCCATCCCGTTTTCGCGCTCCCATTCGATCTCGGCGGCTTCTTCATCTTCCTCAATGGTGGTGGAGATGTTATTGCAAGCAGCTTCCTTCAAACTCTTGTCGATCACAAAGGTGATCGTCTCATCATTCCCTCGGAGTGTTATCTCCCCATCTCGGCAGTCTATCAAGGCTCCACTCGTCCTCAAGAACTCTCTTCCAAGGATCATTGGCATTCCATGCTGTTCCTTCATATCCAAAACAACAAAATCAGCAGGAAAAATTAAATGACCAACAAGAATTAAAACATCTTCAACAACTCCCCTTGGTCGAGAAATTGAGCGATCAGCCATCTGAAGAGTGATTGAGGTTGGCCTCATCTCGCCTATCTGCAGCTTTTGGAAGACCGAGTATGGCATCAAGTTGATACTTGCACCTGTGTCGCAGAGGACATCCCTAAACTCCTTTCCCCCAATCTCAACCGGAATAGAGAAGCATCCCGGATCGGACCTCTTTGTTGGAACCTGTTTCTGCAAGAGAAGACTACATTGTTCATGAATTGAAATAGTTTGATCTTCGATTACCGGCTTTTTCTCTGTCATCAACTTCCTCAAGAACTTCATGTAGCCGGGAATCTCGCGGAGAGCCTCGATCAAAGGAATGTTGATGTTGATCTTCTTGAGATTCTCCACAAATCGAGCAAACTTCGAGTCTTCCTTCTTCTTTGCAAATCTCTGGGGAAAGGGCATTGGAGGAGTTGGATCACCTTTCTTCCTTGAATTTTCAGCTCCATGTGGCACCTGTGCTGCCTGCCTGTCGACTGCCTCCTTCTGTCCTGCCTGTCGATCGACAGGGGGTGTGTCGATCGACACGGCTGCATCCCCCCTGTCGGTCGCTTTGCTTCCTTGTCGACCTCTGCTGCTCTGTCCCACCTCTGTGTCGACCGACACAGGGTCTGTGTCGATCGAAACAGAGGTATCCTCTGCGGGAAATTCCTCTCCCTCGGCTCCAAAGTCATCCTCGGACATGCTAGGACCCTCGTACCTCGTACCGGACCTCAAGGAAATGGCATTGACCTGTTTGGCCTTCTCAGGATTGACTTCTGTGGTGCTGGGGAGCTGGCCTGGCTTGTGTTGATTGCTCATAGCAGTGGAAATCTGACTGAACTGTGCATCGAGCATCTGAAGGTGCTTCGTCATATGTTGCATGTGAGTGGACATGTTCTTCACCTCAGTTTCCACCTTGCCAAACCTGTTGTCGGAGCTTTTGATGAACTTTTCAAGTGTCTCTTCCAGCACAGACTTCTTCTTCTCCACAATCTCTCCCCCGGCTCCAACACTGAATCCCGGTGGAGGATTCTCAGCTGCATAAGGGTTAGAATAAGAAAAACCCGGATGGTTCTTAGCACTATAACCATACCCTTGATTGTTGGCTCGGTAGTTGTTGTTGTTGTAACCTCCATTGGCGTAATTCACTTTAGCGGTATTGGAGGTGCTCGAACTGCTTCCTTGGTAGATGTAGTCGGCCTCAATGGGAACAATGGCCATGTTGGGATCTGAAGTAGCTGCTACCGAAGCTCTACCGGCCTCCAACTGTTTGAACTCTTGTCGGAGCTTCTTCACTTCTGCCACCACATCAATTTCCGGAGTAGTGGTCACTGCTTTGACTGCTTTCTGCCTTTCAGTAGGCCATTGATGGCTGTTGAGGGCCATGTCTGCAAGAAGTTGCATCCCCTCTTCTCCACTTTTCTTCATGAGAAGTCCTCCAGCTGAAGCATCAACCAATTCTTTTAAGTGAGGGGTTAATCCTTCATAAAAGTGGCATACCTGCATCTCAAGATCAATCCCATGGCCGGGGCACATCCTCAACAGCTCTTTGTATCTCTTCCAAGCTTCATAGAGGGTCTCATCGTACTTCTGGCTGAAGTGAGTGATGTCGGACTTCCTCTTCATGATGACACTGGGCGGGAAGAAGTTGGTGAGGAACTCTGCCCGGAGTTGTGCCCATGTGGCAATTCTGCTCTTGTCCAATCCAGCAAACCAAGACCGGGCCTCATCCCTGAGAGAAAAAGAAAACAACCGCATCCGGATGGTGTCTTGAGGCACTCCGTTCTGCTTGATTGTGTCGCACACCTCGATGAACTGACTGAGGTGGCCGTATGGATCCTCAATGGCCTTCCCTGCATACTGGTTCTGCTGGACCATCTGAATCAAGCCTGTCTTCAGCTCGAAGTTGTTGGCATCAATGCCAACCAGAAATCCCGGCTCCTCTCTCTGTGGCAGGAAGCGATCAAGTATGGATCTTTGGGGCACCACAATTCGCCTTTCAGGGTTTCCTTCATTGGCCAGGGCTGCCAGTCTGGCAGCTTGCTCTGCTTGAACTGCTTGTGCTACTTGAAGTTGATCCCTGAGTTGTCGGACCTCATTCATGAACTGTCTCTGCTCCTCGGGAGTCATGTTTTGGAATGGTGCTTCTGGTGGTTGCTCCATCTCAGGCTCTTTTTCCTTGCTCTTTCCTTTGCTTTTGTTTCTCCTACAGGTAGCTTCAATTTCTGAATCGAAGGCTTCAAGATTCTTCCCCCGAGATCTTGTGTTCATGCACCTGAAGAGAAAACAGAAAAATCGGGAATCAGTCTCTGTGTCGACCGACAGGGAGGCTGTCGATCGACACGGATGCTGCCTCTGCGTCGATCGACAGAAGCTCTGTCGATCGAAACAGAAGCGAAAATCTCACACACACGCACGCGAACAGAAAAAAAAAAAACTCAATCCAGAAAATATCAAAACAATCCAATAACAAGACAAAATCTGACTATCCCCGGCAACGGCGCCAATTTGATAAGCTGTAAAATACAGCAGCAAATAAATTTATAATAACCCGAAGGCTAGTCGAACCCACAGGGATAGTGCAACGAAGTCATCTCATGTACTGGACACAGTTTATCAATTC
>JAPKLW010008393.1:0-10479 GCA_026898455.1 Plectranthus barbatus | reverse complement strand
ATCATTTACAGTATAGGAATACATCATTTACAGTAAAGGAATACATCATTTACAACATCCTGCTCCTGATGTACCCAACAAAGTTTCTTATCATCGGCGGCTGCCGCCCCTCCTCCTACATCCGCCTTCATCTACGCCCTCTGCGGCCTGGAGATCGAGTCCCAACTCATTGAGTTCCTTCACGGCGTGCGCCTCGGGAGGAGCCTGGGCCAACTCTCCGCGCGCCAGCTGTCGTTGGTGGATGAGTTGCAGCGCAAGACCTTACGAGAGGAGAGGAATCTGTCCACGCGCTTGGCCCTCTTGCAGGAGGATTTGTTGGATAATCCGATTACGTCTATCACCGTGGCTGCCGGCGGCGACTCGTGTGATGGCGGACATTTTTGAGGAGGTGGACCTGCTGAGGCTGAGCACGGTGAAGGAGATAGTGAGCATTTCAAAATTGGGGAGAAAAATCTGTTGAGGGAAGGGGGAGGAGAAGAATTTATATTTTGGGAAATGTCCATTAAAAGATCCATTTAAAAAATATGGGTAGAATTAAATCCGTTTCACAATTAAAAATGATGAGACCGTCTCATATGAGACTTTGCCAAAAAATATATATAAATATTTTTTCTCTTTTATAAGAATTCAAAACACACCCCATATATTCATCAATTTAAATAAAAGCAATACATGAACATATTTGAACTATATAATAAATAAGATTTTTCGAACTTAATTATCTATTAAAAATTATTTGTATTCATGTTTAAGACTGAATTAAAAACTATATAACTTTCAATATTAGAAATTGATTTTGGTACTATAGTTGTGAGGAATAAAAACAACAAAAGTATTAATCGAGTACGTTATTGGTCCCCAATCACAGGTATTAAAACAAGTGGAAGGAAAACAAAGATGCTTAGGTGCGTGTGGTGGTGGGCCCGAATCAGTTTTCAGTTTACTCTTGAGGAGTCAGCTGTTTGTTCAAAGCTTTACTTTTCCCTTAAAATGTTCTTCCTCCTAAGTTTGATATCATTTGATACCACTTATTAGCTCCAAAAAAAAATGGGGAGGTGACAAACTCGAAATTTGACTCACTTATTTATATAATTTTCTAATATTTTATTTAGTTTGTTGAGTTTATTTATAAATTTTATGCATGAGTTGATGTTATGAGGTATTATATTTGTTGTGGTGAGTTTTTGCAGGTTTTGGGCGAAAAAAATGGCTAAGTTTGGAAAAGTGCAAAAATTGGAGGTCTTTGTTTCGACCGACGTGGATGGAAGTTCGCTTCAATGCGATTGACAGCGAGCTCAAGGCACTAGATAGGATCTACCCAAATGCATATCTAAACACCAAAATCCTATCAAAGATGTTGAAGCAGGACTAGTTTGTAAAAACCACAACCCTTAAAGAAAAAGATCTTTCAAAAATGACGACGAAGAAATTATTCCCCCAACTTCAAGCCCATGAATGGGATATTCAAATGGTGAATAAGAATGAGGCATCAGAGCAGCCAGCTCACCGGGCCCCTAGGCTATAGATGCGGCCTACTTCGTCAAGAGGGACTTCAAATGGTAGTCCAAGAAGCCTTTCCAGACTGATCGACCAGTTGGTCAGCCAAGCTCACAGTAAAAAGAGATCCCAACCACCTCAGGATCTCAATCCGAGAAAGGCGAAAGCTTTGTTGAAGAACTCGAAGAACAGATGAGGAGACTGTCTAAACTCCTCGAGAAAGCTAAAGGAAAGCAGGAAACACGGAAGTCCAAAGAGAAGAGGTTCATCAAGCGAGCCCCCAGAGCGTGCTTTCAATATTGTTCCTCTTAACATTTAAAGTTCGAGTGTCCCTTGGTGAACAAGGAGGAAAGAGATAAGCTGAAGAAGATCTTCGAACGAAGAGCATCCGAGGCAGTAGCTAAAGTTATAATTACCAGAACTGAGATGCCGAATGTTCCAGACCATGAGGACGATTACTCTTCTGAGGAGGAGCTGATGAGGAGGCTTTTCTGGCATTATGGTCGTATTTGGAGAAGAAGCCGAGAATGAATTGGAAATCGAAGCTAAAAATGAAATAGCACTCACTGCTTCTAGTGAGGAGGAATAGTTACATAAGGAGAAGAACGAGTGGATCCTCGACAGTGGATGCTCAGCACACATAACCGAAAGGAAAGACCTTTTCAGTGAGCTCAACATGATCAAAGGACCACCAGTGCTGTTTGGTGGCAATTCCAAATGAAGAGTTGTTAGAAGGGGATGCATCGAGCGAACGAGCTAAGAATCATCAATGTATCTCTCGTCACCAACCTAAAGCACAACTTACTCAGCGTCAGTCAACTCAACGAGAATGGGAACATTATTTCCTTCGAAGATCAGCATGTCAGATCAAGGACAAAGCCACTTGAGACATCAAGTTGATGGGAGTTGACAAAGGTGGACTCTATGTAGTAGACTGGCTGGTGCTTCATTGCTACCAGCTTGATAGAAACAAACTGGTTGTGGCACAGAAGATTAAGCCATCTGAACTTTAAGACAATCAATCACTTGGCCAAGCACGAACTGGTAGAAGGTCTACTAAAAGGAGTGTTCAAGGAGTGTTCAAGAAGAAAGGAGTATGCAAGGCATGCCAGCAAGGGAAACAGACCAAGGTATCCTTCAAGAACAAATCAATCACCCGTAGCACTACCCGATTGCTGGAATTACTTCACATAGACTTATTCGGTTCAGTAACAACCCCAACCGTTGTAGGGAAGAAATTCTCATTAGTAGTTGTGGATGACTACTCGCGCTATACTTGGATTAAGCTTCGCAAGACAAAGGATAAAGTGAAACTCATCCCACCGGAACTGATCATGAGAGTCCAGAACCAGGGAGAGGTGACAGTAAAGAGAATTCAATCCGACAATGGACAGAGTTTTGCAACGGCACGTGATAAGTTCATATTTTTACTCACTTATCCATGTTTTTCTCCATTGTTCCCGAATTTAATTAAGCTTGTTAATGATTAATTAAATTAAATAAAAGAATATTATTTAAGCAAATTATTATTTATTTGCTTTTGAGAAAAAAAATTAAACACCCGTTGGGACACGAGGGTCAAGATATCGATTATTATATACCAATGAGTTTGCTTCGAGAAAATATAAGTGACTGTGAAGTCACAATTTTCCAAAGGAAAAACGAGTGCGGCGAATTTTTAATTGAGGATAATAATATCGCATTTAAATTCATAACTTGCACTCAGGAGGTCCATTTCTTAAACTGAGCTAGGGGATGCTTGGAATTAAAATATGGAAGAATACGAAATGATCGGTATAATTTTCTGAGACCCGAGTAGTGTTTAATTAATTATTGAATTTTTAGAAATTGGACAATATTTATATCTCCAATTATTCAGAAAATTATATGTGTAAGATGGGTTTAATAAATGTAATATTTCCGAATAATTGCATGTTTAATCGAGGGAATGCAATTCAAATTATAAACCCGAGAAGATGAATTATTGGAGGAAATTATACACGAGTTGAGGTGGGGAAAAAATCCTCAAAATATTGCCACGGATATGTGTAGTGTTTGATTTTAATTGGAAGCTTGAGCGGTGCATTTTTGAGGCGGTGGGCAATTTTTGGTGTTAGAACAGCAAAACAAATATTTATAAAGTTATTCTTTACATTTACATTTTCTGCGAACAAAACACACCACCCCCACCCCCGTATATCGTCACCATCGCTGCTTCTTTCCACCGCCATTTTTGGCCGCCGCCGCCGGCGACGCCACCATAACCACCGTGTAGCCTGACATCCAGGGAGTGCGAGAAACTAAGACATGCACTGTGACGTTGACTGTCGAGAAAGATACGAGGTTGAGAATGTAAGTCGTTCGAATTATCGTTAAATTTATGTCGGCATGAGATCTGGCGTTTGAGCCGATGGAATTGTGTTTTGAGGACATGTTCGTGTTCCTCATGTTGTAGGGATCATTTGGGTACAAAAAACTGAGTTATTGGATGCCGGGAAGACGCTGCACCATCGTCGTTTTCATTTCCGGTAAGAACTCCAACACCCCATTTTTAAGTTGAGTTTTTGCATGTTTTTGATCAAGGGAAGCATGCATTCATGTTCTATGTGAGTATAGGAGCATGCTAGTATGTTTTGTTGGTGTTGAAAGTGAGTGCAATGCGAGAAAATGGAGGTTGCAGGTTGCAGTTCGCGCGAGTCGGAGAAGATGACTCATGTCGATCGAAATGGTTCATTTCAATCGACATAAGTGTGTCGATCGACGCGGAGCCCCCATCGGTCGACACACCCGTGTCGATCAACATCAGGTTTGTCGACCGAGGTGTGCGTCGAGCTGGAGGGGACTGTCGAACCAAGCTGCATGTCGATCAACGGTAGCTGTGTCGATCCACATGGCTGTGTCGACCGACATAGCAGCATGTCGGTCGACACAGTAGCTCAGAGGGGAAACTTTGTGTTTTCTTGACCCATTTTGATCTGATTCGAGTCGTTTTTGATATATAAGCTTAATATATGATTAGATAAACATATTTTGAGCATGATTAGACAATGGTTTATGAAATCGAATGTCACAAATTAATTGATTCGATTAAAGTAAGATTCGAAGCATGTTTAGTTGAAGATTGAAACATGCAAAGTTATTGATTAGAAGTTGTCAAGTTAAATGTTTGCCCTAGTTTATTCATCCTAATTGGTTGTGTATTATAATTATTGAAGGAAGATAAGAGATAAGGAGGTCGAGCTCAACTGCACAATTAACGGGAACACATCTAGACAGTAAAGCTTAACTCCAGGTGGGAACTATTTTAGTAAAGTAAAATGCATTTCGAGCTTTATGCTCAATTTCCAAAATGAGTGTGAAAAATGTTTTGTTTTATATTGATTGATATGCATAAAATGTTTTGTGTTATATATCTGTTCCTTTGTTGATTGCTATGATCTGAGAGTTCGATTTCTGAGATAAGAACCAAGTCCTTATGGCACTTGAGCTAGTCTTACTAATCAGTGATTGAAGGTTAGCAGCCTTATCTTGTTTATGAGCTCGGGCTGTTTTTGGGAATAAATAAGGTTGGATAAAAACTGTGTGATCTCCTTTCTTTCTTAAATCGATCGTGTCTCAAAGTTGTGTGTTACTGAGACACTGTGCACAAATGGATGATAGTGGGTAGAGTGATTTGTCCATTCCCAACTATGCATTGTAATTTGGAAGTGGGAAGCTTCCAGTTACATAATGATAAACATATATGATAACATTGTAGATAGCGTGTGCAAATGAAAATGTTTTAGATAACACGGTTTCTTTCAATAAAACCCCATTTTTATTTGTATGAGTTGCATAACATTCATATTTAAACTGTATTTTTGGGCATGTTTCCATTGGGTACAATTGTACTCAGCCCGTCGTGTTATTTCTAAAACGCGCAGGTTGACACGTGAGGATGGAAAGGTGGTGGTGTAAAGGATGAAGCCGGATTTTGTGCAGATTTTGAAGATCCTGTGATATGCATCATCACATGCATATCACCATCACACTACACACACTGTTGTACCGTTCTTTGAAAATGTTTCCTTCCATTGTTTAAATGTTTTCAAGAATAACTATTTACTTGTTTAAACTTTCATCATTTGGTTGTATATAAAATGTGGTTTAAAATTATTAAATCTTTTGTTGTTATTGAAAATGTTTGAAATATGATAATCCTCGTAGTCGGAAAGGCTAAATGGGGGCATTACTGTTTTAGTTTAATTAGTTTAGGTTTTTAGTTATTTCTGTGATGAGTCTATTTTAGAGAATGTTATGCTCTTGATGGATAGTTTTGCAGGTATTTGAGGCTAAAAAGAGGTCAAAAGGTGAAAAGAGCCGTGAAGAACAGAGTTGTTGCTTCGATTGACATATGGGAAGTCGACCAAGTTGGAAGACGTGCCAAAAACCCAAAGTATTACCTCTATGTCAATCGACGTGGTGTATGTCGATCGACACATAGGTCGGATGTCGATCGAGGAAGGCAGCAGGAAGAGGCTCGACGCACTTGCAGGCATGTCGATCGACACGGTGCGTGTCGATAAACATGAAGGATGAAAGGAGGTGATCAACATTGCGTTCTTTCCCAGATGTCGACTTACATGTGTGAGTGTGTTAATCGACATATAGGCCGGAGAAGGAAAATTGTTCCCAATTTGGTTGTTTTTGTTATTTTAGCTCAATACCTAGTTTAGATGTTTTGGCTCCACTATAAATACATAACTCAATAGGCACGAAATTTATCATCACTTTATGCATTATTTTACTTATAATATTGTTACATTGGAGTTTTTCCAAGACATTGAAGGTTCCTCTTCAGTTGTTAAGGTATTTTAATATTATTTTTGCTTTATTTCAAGTCGAGTATTGTGGCTAGAAATCTTAGCAGATTCTAGGGTTTGTGATAGTCTTTTCTGGTGCATGTTTTAGTAAATCAACTCAATAGCATGGTTTAATTCCTTGAGCTTAATTAATCAAATCTAGATTTAAAGAATGATCGAGAGATGAATTTGAATCTAGGTTTGTAGTTATCAATAGAAAGATCGAGAGGTGAAAATTCGTAATAGGAAAAAAATTAAATACAATTACTTTATGTCTCAAAAAGAAGAATTAATTTGTGTTCTTGAGACCAAGATAAGATAGTCATAATTTAGTAACCTAGGGTTTAATTGCTTTACCAAGGAATTTAATCCATGAAAATCTAATTTACCCCATTACTGAGTTGATGAATTTGCATGCTGAAGTTTAGATTATATGCCCTAGGATCTGTATCTTTAGTTATTGTTTTCAAAACCTTTATATTCTTGCATTGTTATCTTTCAATTTCAAAACCAAACCCTTGTTTTAAATTTCATCAAACTTCTATGTTCTAAAACTGTAGCTAGTATTCTAGGTATTTCATTGCACAGTCCTTCTGGGATCAACCACCTTCGGGTGTAAAAATTTATTTGCTCCCTACTTTCTGTAGTTTATCAAATTGGCGCCATTGCCGGGGACTGTCAGATTTGTCTAGATATTAGTTTGTTTTTAGATCTGATGGATTGAGGCTGTATTTTATTTGAATTTTTGTTTTATTTTTGTGTTTATTTTTGTTTTTGTTGTTTTATTTTTTGTGTTTTAGTGTGCGTATATTTTTCAGGGTTTTTGTGTCTGTTTCGATTGACACAACCCTGTCGATCGACACAACTTCAAACATCTTGCATGTCGATCGGCAGAGCCCCTGTTGGTTGACATATAGGCTGATTTTCTGCAATTCTTTTCTTAGGTTGTATGAACACGAGGGCTCGGGGTAAACCACAGTCCGGAAGAGGAAAAACAAGGAAAAAGAAAGCACAACCATCAACATGGATCCACCACACCATGGAACCAAAGAAGACTTCTTAGACATGCCACCATTGGAGGAGCCAAACACACAACTCACTCAAGGGAATGCCCTTCTTCTAGTTCAAGAAGTCTACCACGTGAAGGAAATCATCAAGAAACTCATGGCTGAAAGAGAAGCAGACAGGCTCGAGGCTGCAAGGAGAGAAAGACCAAAGCGCTGCCAAGAGGACTCTGATGATGAGGATCCGAATGCCATGGCAAGAAGGTACAGACCGCAGCCCGGAAATGAGAGATTTGTTATTGGCATAAACTGCCAATAATTTTGAACTCAAAATCGACTTGATTCAGATGGTTCAGCAGACGCAATTTGGTGGCCGAGGAGTGGATGATCCGTACTCGCATCTCTGAATGTTCGTGGAGGTGTGCGATACCATCAAGCAGAACAGAGTCAACCAGGACGTGATCCATCTGCGCTTGTTTCCCGTCTCACTTCGAGATCAGGCTCGGACGTGGTTTACAGCCCTGGATTACAGCAACATCCGTATTTGGGTAGATCTCCGAGCAGAGCTCCTCACCGCATTCTTCCCACCATCAGTGATCATTCAGAAAAAAATGGAGATCCTGCAGTTCCACTAAAAGATGGACGAGTCTTTATTCGAGGCATGGGGAAGGTTCAATGAATTGCTAAGGAGCTGCCCTGGCCATGGAGTTGACACCGAGGAGCAGACCTACATTTTCAATAGAGGGATGAACCAAAGAACCCAAGAGTTCATTGATAATGTAGCCGGAGGTTCTTTGACGAGCTTATCACCTGAAAAGGCCATCAAGCTGTTCAAGAAGATGGCCTTGCACACTCAACAATGGGCTAATCCAAGGAGGCCACAAGTTCGAGCAGTAGAAAAGAAGGAAGATGACACCCTCAAGAAAGAAGTGGAAAAGCTCAAGGGGGAGGTTGAAAAGTTAACTTCTAGTGCTTATGTTTTTGTTGCGCAGGTTGATCCCGTCGTCGATGTGAACTACATGAAATGAGGTGGTTACCAAAATCGGTACCTGCAAGGGGGATACTAGCACTAGCACCAAAGAGATCACCCCGGATTTTCCTATGCTCAGCTTGAAGGTGTCGAACTCCCTCCACCAGACTTCGATGTGAAGAATGGAGAAATTGTGGAGAAGAAGAAGGAGAGCCTCAACGAGGTATTGCAGAAGTTCATCGAAGCTTCCGACTACCGTGTTGGCAAGATTGAGTAGGATGTGACAGGGGTCATCACCAAGGTGGACAAACTTGGCAAGCAAGTGCAGATCATCGAGGCGCAAGTCAGTCAGATTGCCATTTCATTTGGTGCGCAACATCAAAAAGGAAAGCTGTCGAGCACTACTGAGATCCACCCCAAGAACCAAAAGGACTGCAAGGCCATGAAACTCAGATCCGGAACCAGCTACACAGGTCCGAGCGTGCCCCAAAACAAGTTTGGGGGAGAAAAGGAGAAGGAGCCCGTTGGATTGTCCTCTGCTTCGATCGACACATCCGGTATCAATCGACACAGAGGACAGGAGGATGTCAAGATGTTGAGCGACGAAGAAGAGCCGATCGACAGGAACTCAGCGGGTGTGTTGATTGACACACCCCTAATCAATTGAAATGGAGGATAGGTCGACATGCCTGCTGCCCAGTTGACACAGAAGCTTCCCCAGCACCATACATCAAGTTCCAAAGCTGCCAGACCACCTCCGATTCCCTTCCCTCAACGTTTTGCCAAGCAGAAGGAAGATTCAAAGTTTTTGAGATTTGTTGAGAATCTAAAAAAGGTAAGTTTTAACTTAGCACTAATCGAAGCTTTGAGTGAAATTCCAGGTTACATGAAGTTTCCCTGCAAGATTATGAGCGAGAAAAAACATTTTGTGGAGAACTCAACAGTCGGACTTCATGAGCAATGCAACATGATCCTGCAGAAGAAACTTCCAGTCAAGAGAAGTGATCTAGGATGCTTCTCAATGCCAGTTGAGATCGGGGGGATCGCGTTTCCAAAGGTGTTGTGCGACACAGGAGCCAACATCACTCTGATGCCTTTTTCCATCTTCCAGCGCCTCAAGATTTGTGAATTGAGACCGACTACCATCACACTGCAGATGGCGGACCGCTCTGTGTCTCGCCCGAAATGTATAATTGAAGAATTACTCATTTGTGTGGGTCATCTTATTTTTCCTGCAGATTTCGTGGTTCTGGACATGAAGGAAGATGGCAGCACACCCTGCATATTTGGAAGAGAGTTTTTGAACACGAGTGTTGCTCTGATTGATTGCCGCGGTGGGGAGATCACTCTTCAAGCCAATGAGGAGAAGATTACTTTTAAGCTCGAAAAAAGCCGACATCAGTCTGAATGTAACCGGAGCTGAAGAGACCAAGGAAGAAAGAGAGGACCAAGACGCTCGAGAATCGGAGCAAGGGAATGAGATGACAAAATTGTCAATTTCACCATCTCATCCCAAGCTCATTGTTGTTGTTCAGGATCGCTTGCATGATGTTTGAGGGGATTGAAATTGACTAAGAAAGAAATTGTTGAACCCAAGTGAGAATTTGAGTCTTTTTCGCTCGATGTAAGCTTAGCATGTATGTTTTAGTTTCTCGAGAACTTGCTTCTATTTTGTGTTGAGACTGCATAGTGTGCACAAGGATAGAAAATAATTTTAGGCTATCTTTTCTAGCCCAATTCCTAAACACTGTCCCTTTATATATTGAAACTATCTTTAGTAAGCCCCATTGTGCCTAACTCCATTTTTTTGTCTTGTCTATGAGATTTTCATGGAGTTATAATGGTTTTTGTCTTGTCCATAAGATTTAAGGAAGAAAATGGTGGTTATATGTGTGATGTGGATAAGAAAATTATAGTGTAGTGTTGAATAAAATATGGAAGGTTGTATAGCTCAAAAGAAAAGAATTAGAAGTCTCATAAGCCCTTAGAAGAAAAAAAATGTGTCTATGATTGCAAAAGTTTTGGAAGGGTATAAGAGTTTCAAAAAGAGCTTGAAAAAAAAGAGAGAGAAGAGTTTAATTGTGATATTTGAGGAAAAATGTAGATGCTCATAGATGGTGGTTTAGATTGATTGAGGGTGTACAACTTGATTGATTTTAGTCACTTG
>JAPKLW010008392.1:0-13459 GCA_026898455.1 Plectranthus barbatus | reverse complement strand
CCCCCCCTGCGTCTTCATTTCTCCAACTTGCAAGCTATACTATAGGTTTTATAGCATGTGGTTGCATATCTTCGCATATCTTTGATTTAATTTTGTATTTCTTGCCAAAAAATCTTTCATGTCTCAATTTCTCTAGCTTAAATACAGACTATTGATTTTATTCATTCCATAATTAAGTAACTTAATCATATTTTTCCAACTTGTAGAAAATAAATGAATTTATTCCACAAATTTAAACTTGAAAACTTATATTATTTGTCGGATATTACATTCACCCCACCTAAAAAAAAATTTCGTCCCTGAAATTTGCTAGGTGTTTCAAATAATTCAGGATATTTTTCCTTCATTTTATCCTCAAGTTCCCACGTAGCTTCTTCTTGTCCGTGGTGATTCCACAGAACCTTCACTAGTGGAATGGATTTTGTCCTCAGCTCCTGGAACTTTTTGTCCAGTATTGCTATTGGCTTTTCTTCATAACGCAAGTCTGGATTTAGCGTGACTTCTTCTTGACGTATCACATGACTTGGATCGTATACGTATCTCCTCAATTGTGACACGTGAAAAACGTTGTGTACGTTTTCCAAATTTGGCGGTAAAGCCAAGCGATAAGCAACTTGGCCTATTCGCTCCAGAATTTCATAGGGACCTATGAATCGAGGCCGTAGTTTTCCTTTTACACCGAACCTGATAATGCCTTTCGACGGTGAGACTTTTAAGAATACCTTGTCTCCGACCTCGAACTGCAGTTCAGTCCTTCGGGTATCTGTGTATGACTTTTGTCTACTCTGAGCCTCTTTGATTCTTTCCTTTATCTGTCTGACAATTTTAATCATTTCGCCAATAGCATCTGGCCCAAGTATATTCCTTTCTCCTACTTCATCCCAGTAAAGTGGAGATCTACACTTCCTCCATATAAGGCTTCATAAGGAGCCATGCCGGTGGTCGCCTAATAACTGTTGTTATAAGCGAACTCAATCACTGGTAAAATCGGCTTCCAACCTTCTCCTCGGTCCAAAATGACTGTTCTCAGCATATCTTCGAGGGTTTGAATAGTCCTTTCTGCTTGACCATCGGTCTGTGGATGAAATGTCGTACTGAAATTCAGACGGGTTCCCAGTTCCTTTTGCAGACTTATCCAGAATCTGGACGTAAACCTTGCGTCTCTATCGGAGGTAATAGTTACTGGCATTCCATGTAACCTGACTATTTCTTTGACATATTGTTGAGCGAGTTTATCTGACCCATGTGTTATCCGAATTGGTAGGAAATGAGCACTCTTCGTCAGACGATCCACGATTACCCCAATGGAATCATTACCCTTCTGGGATCGTGGTAAGCCTGTGACAAAGTCCATGGCTATATGTTCCCATTTCCATTCTGGGATATCTAACGGTTTAAATTTTCCATATGGTCGTTGATGTAACGCTTTTAACTGTTGACACGCCAGGCATTTCTCGACATACATGGCCACATCATTCTTCATGCCGTCCCACCAAAAGTTTCTTTTCAGATCCTGGTACATTTTAGTGCTACCAGGGTGGGCTGTATACGGCGTGTCATGAGCCTCGCTCATAATTTCGTTTCTGAGTTTTGTACTGTTTGGCACAAGAATTCTATCTCTGTGCATTAGTGCGTTATCAGGTGCCTCACTATAATCTTTGGCTTTTTCCATCCTGATTTTCTGACGAAGCTTCTCAAATTCGTCATCCTTCCGTTGTGCCTCAATAATCCTTCTCCTTAAATCTGGCACAACACTTAAAGCTGCCATTTCGCACCTTTCTCTCATCGAAGGTGAGACAATTTCCAGGTGCAGTCTTTCAAAGTCCTTGATCAGTTGTTCTTCCTTTGTGATTAAAGATACCAATTGTGCAGTACCTTTCTGGCTTAAGGCGTCAGCCACTGAGTTTGCCATGCCGGGGTGATAATTGATTGTTAGATCGTAGTCATTGACTAGTTCCAACCATCGTCTCTGTCTCATATTCAGGTTCTTCTGTTCGAAGAAATATTTCAAGCTCTTGTGATCCGTGAATATGGCACATTTCACACCATATAGGTGATGTCTCCAGATTTTGAGAGCGTGAACCACTGCTGCTAGCTCCAGATCGTGTGTTGGGTAGTTCAACTCATGCGCTCGAAATTGTCTTGATGCATAGGCTATTACTTTGCCATCTTGCATCAATACGCAACCAAGTCCATTTTTAGAGGCATCTGTGTATACCTCATAATTCTTTTCTGCCTCTGGAACTGCCAAAACTGGTGCTGTCGTCAGACATTCTTTTAGCATTTGGAAGCTCTCCTCACACTCTTTTGTCCATTCAAACTTAATTCCTTTCTGAAGCAGTCGTGTCATTGGTTTTGCTATCTTTGAGAAACCTTCTATGAACCTTCGGTAATAACCTGCTAATCCGAGAAAACTTCGAATTTCATTCGGTGTAGTGGGTGACTTCCACTCTATCACCGTCTGTATCTTAGCAGGGTCCACCTTGATTCCTTCAGCTGACACAATGTGACCAAGGAAAGTCACTTCTTTAAGCCAGAATTAACATTAGCTGAATTTGGCGTATAACTTTTCATTCCTGAGTGTCCACAGAACGGTTCTCAAGTGTTGCTCGTGTTCTCCCTCGTCCTTGGAGTAAACAAGGATATCATCGATGAATACTAAGACAAAATTGTCTAGATAAGGGTGAAACACCCTATTCATCAAATCCATGAACACTGCTGGGGCATTTGTGAGTCCAAATGGCATTACCACTAACTCGTAGTGGCCATACCTTTTCTGAAAGCTGTTTTCGGTATATCATCATTCCGAATTTTTAGTTGGTGATATCCCGATCGGAGATCTATCTTTGAGAACACAATGGCTCCTTTCAATTGATCAAACAAATCATCAATCCTGGGTAGGGGATATTTGTTCTTCAAGGTCAGCTTATTCAATTCCCTGTAGTCAATGCACATCCTCATCGATCCATCATTCTTCTTCACGAACAAGACTGGGGCTCCCCAAGGTGATACACTTGGCCTTATGAATCCCAAGTCTAAAAGTTCTTGTAGTTGTACCTTCAGCTCTTGAAGTTCCTTTGGTGCCATTCGATAGGGTGCCTTGGAAATCGGTGCTGCTCCTGGTTCCAGGTCGATCACGAATTCCCCTTGTCTATCTGGTGGCAAGCCTGGCAATTCTTTTGGAAAGACGTCTTCAAAATCCCTAACTACTGGTACATCATTAACTAAAATTTCTGGTTTTTCTTCCTTTTCTAAATAAACCAGAAATGCCTGATTCTCAGGTCTTCGTATCAGCCTTATGGCTTGGAGTACTGATATTACAGGTACTCTTTGGTTTCTCTTAAATCCATACAGACAGGTTTCTTCTCCAGTTGATTGGAAAAGAACAACCTTTCGTTCTCCACACAAAATTGTAGATTTGTGTTCTGACAACCAATCCATTCCGATTATCACGTCCACATCATGTAGATCTAGAACGTTTAGTTTGGCTATAATTATTTTATGATTACTTATTTGGATTTCCAAATCACGACAAACTAAGGTAGTAGTAGTCATATCTCCTGAAGGCATAGCTATCCTCAGTTCTTGTCTACCTCTTTCTACCTTAAGTTGTAATGCATCAATGCAAGTTGATGATATGAAAGAATGGGATTCTCCTGTATCGAATAACACTATGACAAGTACGTTATATATAATGCCCATACCTGCCAAGTTTCCTTCATCTCTATTACCATCAATTGCATAGGCCCTGACCCCACGGGGTGGTGGTACGTGCTCTGGCACAGGAGGCTTATCAATATGATCAGCAAAGGCGTACAGGTCGGGTGCCTGCACTGGGTGGGGAATAGCGCCAAGTGGCCCATCGAAGGGGTGCGGCGGCAGTAGCTCTGGATATGGTAGAGGTGGGAATAGTCCCAACGACAGCTGGGGTGGTGGAACAGGTGCTCCTACCTGAAGTGGCAGTGGATCTAACACCGGAGGTGTCGGGATGTCAATCCATGGCCCAGGAGGTGGGCTACCCGTAGTAAGTACCTGCTGAATCAGCTCCTCCAAAAATGATCGGAATAATCCAACCCACTCCCTAGTGTCTGCCCTCTTGTAGCAATGGAAGAAGGCAGTCTGTCGGACCCATAAAATCCATCGATCCGGTACTAAATCTACCACCATTTCTAACGCCTCGTATCCTCCCACACCTAGGTGCTCCACGGTCTCCCACTCAGCGAGATAAGCCATAAGCTCAAGGGCAAGTCCCTCCTCGGGGAATCGCAGATGTGCTTGAAAGTGCATAACCCTAGCGTCGTAATGATCCATCTGCAATATTAAGTAAACTGTCAGTATCGATAAAATCAAAGCAGTAAACATGATGCATGTCACCCGTCCCATGACTCTGTCGAAGTTGGCTCGACGTCCGACTCATCCCTCTACGTGTCTCGGTGGCTCTATAGTCCTCCGATACACTATGCCGAGGGTCGTTGAGATCCTCGTGCTGACTCACTGATTTGACTCGAATCTGACGATAAATGCCAGTCTCACCGTGTGCTATCCGCACACGTAATCACACCAACTCGTAGATTCTGTCCCACTAGTCAAACTGACGACTGTACATTGATAGAAGAATGATAAGTCTCACCAAGACGACCAACCTGTAACATAGAACAACTCTCCGCGAGCTGTTTGACCCAGTCAGTAGCCAAAACCTGGTTTATCCTTATTTAGCCTAGGAGGCTATCATTACATGTTTGGAATCATTAAGCTCAAATCATACTCTATATTATCTCAAATAATAACACATATTTGACATTGCTTGCATATTAAAATGTGACTTTTATATTGATAAATTGCAATGATGTATTCTTTTAGAAATAAACCCTTTATAATCACTTCTCAAGAGAATGTTTAGCGGAATAAAATCAACGCTGAATAATCAATTCGTATATAGCACTTGCAGAAATAAATTCCAACGCTAAGCTTAAACAACATATCAATCACTAGCCTTAGCAAAAATTGTAAATGCTAAGCCGGATGACAGTACATTTCTCTTATAATATTTTCAACACTCGATCAAATGAACTCAAAGTTCAATTCATATACCATGTTTCAGGTGGAATTGTGATAACATCATGCATTATCAAAACATTTTGCAAGCGGTTAGTCAAAATGTTACCTTGTAGGTTAAGCTGGTGAGAAAGGAGTGTGACGCGCGAAGTGATTATCTTTTTATCGATCAACTTCCGAATCAAAAGAAGTCTTAGATACCAGAGCGCAAGAAAACAAAAGCTCTGATACCACTTCTGTAGCGCCCCGATTTTCCTTTCTGATTTGTTTGGGAACGCTAAAGTGGCGTTGGTCAATTTAACAATAAAACTTCAATTGGTTGTATGAATTAAACAAAATGAACGAAAATAGTTGTAATCCAACGCATTCATACAATAGTAATAATAAAACAGAAAGAAATAATCTCCAAGAAGTTATTACATAATTAGGGTAAATTCTCAAATATAACAAGAGGAAAAGAAATTTATAGTTTTCAGAGGTTCACTGCAACGGAAAGTTACGTAGAGGAAATATGCATATGGAGATGCATATCTCAGGATCTTGCTCTTATTTGTATCAGATAATCACTGCTTCAACGCCTTCACACCTCCTCTTCCTCGCTCTGGCCTTTTAACCTACACATTTTAGAAACAATGCGAAGGGCTGAGTACTAATGTACCCTGTGGAAACATGCCCGAAAATGTATATTTATAAGTATGAAAGCTATGCCACACACACAGGAAATTCACGGGTTTTGTTGAAAATAACGTGAATTCCTAAAACATTTATATTTTCCCTGCAGGAAATTTTAGTATGAAGTCATATCTGTTTTACCTTTTTGTAACTGGAAGTTGGCCTACTTCCGAGTTACGATGAACAACTGAGAATGGTGTGATCCACTTTCACTGTCATCAATTATTGCACTGATCTCAGGGCGTACCTGTGAGACCCGGTCGATTTAATAGGTACCTAGTACCCCTCCTTATCACACCTTGAGGTGTCAGCACTCCAGCTGAGGGACCTGAGAATTACGGAGCTAATGGTTCAACGTTCATAGGATAACAATCCTCTTCAATATTAATAAGGTTTAGCGCGAGCCTTGGTGCCCGATTCAGACCTTATAAATTTATCTCTCCGGGAGTTTGATCAACCAGAGGTACATATATGACATCACAAAAACATTTGGCATAGACAGTCAGTTTAAAACAAAAACATTTTATTACACATTTTGGAAAAATGAGCTTAAAGCTCGAAAAGGCAATTTTTGGATTTTTACCGAAATAGTCCCCACCTTTTCAAGAGCGTATGAATTCGAGATGAGTTTATAGAGTTGATGAGCGTTGATGATTCCTTGTGATTCCTTCAAACATCAATACGGCATAGAAATATATTAGAATTTATATTCTAAATAATTAGCTTTTAGTTATTGTGTTAGGATTTCAGGTTTTTGGTTCTACTGACTGGACTTGACTGACAACAAACTATTCAACACGCACTCCTCGTATATCAAGGCATGCATGGAACTTGATAACCTTTCTAAACAATTTATCCCCTTGAAACATGTATGTGACTTCAACCAAATACAACTATATAAATTAACAAATTCATGGTCAACGAACTAACTTAAATAAAGTACGATTATATATATTAAACGGTTTAAAATAATTTATCGCCCAATTACGTATCTAATTTGATTACATAATTTACAACATTTATAAACACTTGAAATGTCGTTAAATCTAATCGACATAATCAATTAGCTAATTGAACAAACTACACAAATATAAAATAAGTTAATATAACAAATTAAATAAAATTTTAACAAAATATAATAATAAATATATATATACATATACTTGTATATATGTGTAGATATAATAATATAATACTATAAATATATATATATATATATATAATAATAATAATAATAATATATAATAATATATATTATAAGTGTTCGTGTGTTTGTGTAATAAATATATATATATATATGTTTTGTGTGTGTATATATTTTTTTTTTATTTTTTTTCTTTCTTCAACGACTTCACACACAGCACACACATATTACACACACATTACACATATATATGTAGAAGCGTAAAAAAAAATGTAGCAGCGTACACGATGATCCAACTCCGATCCCCAAATCCCACCACAATGAGCTAATAGACATTCTAGGACACTATAGATGCGGAAGAGATAGGCAGACTTCAATAAAATTTGCCAGAAAAAGCTTGCGAACACTCACTTCGCTATTTACTGTTCACGACGGTGGTGACGGCGGTCCGGTGGTTGGTTCGGCCGGGGATGGATGTCAAAATGCTCCTGCTTTCATGAGGAACACGTATATATAAGTCAATCTAAGTTTCGTCGTCAATTTATCGAGTTATAAATAATGCTGCGGAAATCTCGACTTACCGTCGCAACAACTTCGGACGGCGATATCTTTCTCGTCTCATGACGAAATTGGGTGATCTCGGTTGCTGTGTAAACTACGTAGTACGGGCTTCGAGTGGGTGGTGGTGGTGTGTCGGAATTTCGCCGGAATGATGCCAGAATTTGGTGATGAACAGGTGCAGTTGGAAGGTACGGAAATTCCGACTGATCGTCAGCGACTTCAGACGGCGATTTCTCCCTCGTTTCACGACGAAAATGGGTGTTTTCAATTTTTGCGTGATCTCTGAACTACGAGCTATACGAGGATGGGGGTGGTGCGTCGGAAATTTGCCGGAAAGTTGCCGGAAAATTCAGAGAAGTGGGCTGCACTAAAAGGTTGAACAGGGGGGGTTTATATAGGGGCTGGGGAGATGACTTCTCACGTTTCCAGTCTCCCTCTCTTAAATTTACGTAGAATAGGCATGTGATGATATCTCTAGGTAATATCTCCTGAAATAATTTTCATCCCTTGCTTTGAAATTTCTCTCCCCCCCTGCGTCTTCATTTCTCCAACTTGCAAGCTATACTATAGGTTTTATAGCATGTGGTTGCATATCTTCGCATATCTTTGATTTAATTTTGTATTTCTTGCCAAAAAATCTTTCATGTCTCAATTTCTCTAGCTTAAATACAGACTATTGATTTTATTCATTCCATAATTAAGTAACTTAATCATATTTTTCCAACTTGTAGAAAATAAATGAATTTATTCCACAAATTTAAACTTGAAAACTTATATTATTTGTCGGATATTACATTCACCCCACCTAAAAAAAAATTTCGTCCCTGAAATTTGCTAGGTGTTTCAAATAATTCAGGATATTTTTCCTTCATTTTATCCTCAAGTTCCCACGTAGCTTCTTCTTGTCCGTGGTGATTCCACAGAACCTTCACTAGTGGAATGGATTTTGTCCTCAGCTCCTGGAACTTTTTGTCCAGTATTGCTATTGGCTTTTCTTCATAACGCAAGTCTGGATTTAGCGTGACTTCTTCTTGACGTATCACATGACTTGGATCGTATACGTATCTCCTCAATTGTGACACGTGAAAAACGTTGTGTACGTTTTCCAAATTTGGCGGTAAAGCCAAGCGATAAGCAACTTGGCCTATTCGCTCCAGAATTTCATAGGGACCTATGAATCGAGGCCGTAGTTTTCCTTTTACACCGAACCTGATAATGCCTTTCGACGGTGAGACTTTTAAGAATACCTTGTCTCCGACCTCGAACTGCAGTTCAGTCCTTCGGGTATCTGTGTATGACTTTTGTCTACTCTGAGCCTCTTTGATTCTTTCCTTTATCTGTCTGACAATTTTAATCATTTCGCCAATAGCATCTGGCCCAAGTATATTCCTTTCTCCTACTTCATCCCAGTAAAGTGGAGATCTACACTTCCTCCATATAAGGCTTCATAAGGAGCCATGCCGGTGGTCGCCTAATAACTGTTGTTATAAGCGAACTCAATCACTGGTAAAATCGGCTTCCAACCTTCTCCTCGGTCCAAAATGACTGTTCTCAGCATATCTTCGAGGGTTTGAATAGTCCTTTCTGCTTGACCATCGGTCTGTGGATGAAATGTCGTACTGAAATTCAGACGGGTTCCCAGTTCCTTTTGCAGACTTATCCAGAATCTGGACGTAAACCTTGCGTCTCTATCGGAGGTAATAGTTACTGGCATTCCATGTAACCTGACTATTTCTTTGACATATTGTTGAGCGAGTTTATCTGACCCATGTGTTATCCGAATTGGTAGGAAATGAGCACTCTTCGTCAGACGATCCACGATTACCCCAATGGAATCATTACCCTTCTGGGATCGTGGTAAGCCTGTGACAAAGTCCATGGCTATATGTTCCCATTTCCATTCTGGGATATCTAACGGTTTAAATTTTCCATATGGTCGTTGATGTAACGCTTTTAACTGTTGACACGCCAGGCATTTCTCGACATACATGGCCACATCATTCTTCATGCCGTCCCACCAAAAGTTTCTTTTCAGATCCTGGTACATTTTAGTGCTACCAGGGTGGGCTGTATACGGCGTGTCATGAGCCTCGCTCATAATTTCGTTTCTGAGTTTTGTACTGTTTGGCACAAGAATTCTATCTCTGTGCATTAGTGCGTTATCAGGTGCCTCACTATAATCTTTGGCTTTTTCCATCCTGATTTTCTGACGAAGCTTCTCAAATTCGTCATCCTTCCGTTGTGCCTCAATAATCCTTCTCCTTAAATCTGGCACAACACTTAAAGCTGCCATTTCGCACCTTTCTCTCATCGAAGGTGAGACAATTTCCAGGTGCAGTCTTTCAAAGTCCTTGATCAGTTGTTCTTCCTTTGTGATTAAAGATACCAATTGTGCAGTACCTTTCTGGCTTAAGGCGTCAGCCACTGAGTTTGCCATGCCGGGGTGATAATTGATTGTTAGATCGTAGTCATTGACTAGTTCCAACCATCGTCTCTGTCTCATATTCAGGTTCTTCTGTTCGAAGAAATATTTCAAGCTCTTGTGATCCGTGAATATGGCACATTTCACACCATATAGGTGATGTCTCCAGATTTTGAGAGCGTGAACCACTGCTGCTAGCTCCAGATCGTGTGTTGGGTAGTTCAACTCATGCGCTCGAAATTGTCTTGATGCATAGGCTATTACTTTGCCATCTTGCATCAATACGCAACCAAGTCCATTTTTAGAGGCATCTGTGTATACCTCATAATTCTTTTCTGCCTCTGGAACTGCCAAAACTGGTGCTGTCGTCAGACATTCTTTTAGCATTTGGAAGCTCTCCTCACACTCTTTTGTCCATTCAAACTTAATTCCTTTCTGAAGCAGTCGTGTCATTGGTTTTGCTATCTTTGAGAAACCTTCTATGAACCTTCGGTAATAACCTGCTAATCCGAGAAAACTTCGAATTTCATTCGGTGTAGTGGGTGACTTCCACTCTATCACCGTCTGTATCTTAGCAGGGTCCACCTTGATTCCTTCAGCTGACACAATGTGACCAAGGAAAGTCACTTCTTTAAGCCAGAATTAACATTAGCTGAATTTGGCGTATAACTTTTCATTCCTGAGTGTCCACAGAACGGTTCTCAAGTGTTGCTCGTGTTCTCCCTCGTCCTTGGAGTAAACAAGGATATCATCGATGAATACTAAGACAAAATTGTCTAGATAAGGGTGAAACACCCTATTCATCAAATCCATGAACACTGCTGGGGCATTTGTGAGTCCAAATGGCATTACCACTAACTCGTAGTGGCCATACCTTTTCTGAAAGCTGTTTTCGGTATATCATCATTCCGAATTTTTAGTTGGTGATATCCCGATCGGAGATCTATCTTTGAGAACACAATGGCTCCTTTCAATTGATCAAACAAATCATCAATCCTGGGTAGGGGATATTTGTTCTTCAAGGTCAGCTTATTCAATTCCCTGTAGTCAATGCACATCCTCATCGATCCATCATTCTTCTTCACGAACAAGACTGGGGCTCCCCAAGGTGATACACTTGGCCTTATGAATCCCAAGTCTAAAAGTTCTTGTAGTTGTACCTTCAGCTCTTGAAGTTCCTTTGGTGCCATTCGATAGGGTGCCTTGGAAATCGGTGCTGCTCCTGGTTCCAGGTCGATCACGAATTCCCCTTGTCTATCTGGTGGCAAGCCTGGCAATTCTTTTGGAAAGACGTCTTCAAAATCCCTAACTACTGGTACATCATTAACTAAAATTTCTGGTTTTTCTTCCTTTTCTAAATAAACCAGAAATGCCTGATTCTCAGGTCTTCGTATCAGCCTTATGGCTTGGAGTACTGATATTACAGGTACTCTTTGGTTTCTCTTAAATCCATACAGACAGGTTTCTTCTCCAGTTGATTGGAAAAGAACAACCTTTCGTTCTCCACACAAAATTGTAGATTTGTGTTCTGACAACCAATCCATTCCGATTATCACGTCCACATCATGTAGATCTAGAACGTTTAGTTTGGCTATAATTATTTTATGATTACTTATTTGGATTTCCAAATCACGACAAACTAAGGTAGTAGTAGTCATATCTCCTGAAGGCATAGCTATCCTCAGTTCTTGTCTACCTCTTTCTACCTTAAGTTGTAATGCATCAATGCAAGTTGATGATATGAAAGAATGGGATTCTCCTGTATCGAATAACACTATGACAAGTACGTTATATATAATGCCCATACCTGCCAAGTTTCCTTCATCTCTATTACCATCAATTGCATAGGCCCTGACCCCACGGGGTGGTGGTACGTGCTCTGGCACAGGAGGCTTATCAATATGATCAGCAAAGGCGTACAGGTCGGGTGCCTGCACTGGGTGGGGAATAGCGCCAAGTGGCCCATCGAAGGGGTGCGGCGGCAGTAGCTCTGGATATGGTAGAGGTGGGAATAGTCCCAACGACAGCTGGGGTGGTGGAACAGGTGCTCCTACCTGAAGTGGCAGTGGATCTAACACCGGAGGTGTCGGGATGTCAATCCATGGCCCAGGAGGTGGGCTACCCGTAGTAAGTACCTGCTGAATCAGCTCCTCCAAAAATGATCGGAATAATCCAACCCACTCCCTAGTGTCTGCCCTCTTGTAGCAATGGAAGAAGGCAGTCTGTCGGACCCATAAAATCCATCGATCCGGTACTAAATCTACCACCATTTCTAACGCCTCGTATCCTCCCACACCTAGGTGCTCCACGGTCTCCCACTCAGCGAGATAAGCCATAAGCTCAAGGGCAAGTCCCTCCTCGGGGAATCGCAGATGTGCTTGAAAGTGCATAACCCTAGCGTCGTAATGATCCATCTGCAATATTAAGTAAACTGTCAGTATCGATAAAATCAAAGCAGTAAACATGATGCATGTCACCCGTCCCATGACTCTGTCGAAGTTGGCTCGACGTCCGACTCATCCCTCTACGTGTCTCGGTGGCTCTATAGTCCTCCGATACACTATGCCGAGGGTCGTTGAGATCCTCGTGCTGACTCACTGATTTGACTCGAATCTGACGATAAATGCCAGTCTCACCGTGTGCTATCCGCACACGTAATCACACCAACTCGTAGATTCTGTCCCACTAGTCAAACTGACGACTGTACATTGATAGAAGAATGATAAGTCTCACCAAGACGACCAACCTGTAACATAGAACAACTCTCCGCGAGCTGTTTGACCCAGTCAGTAGCCAAAACCTGGTTTATCCTTATTTAGCCTAGGAGGCTATCATTACATGTTTGGAATCATTAAGCTCAAATCATACTCTATATTATCTCAAATAATAACACATATTTGACATTGCTTGCATATTAAAATGTGACTTTTATATTGATAAATTGCAATGATGTATTCTTTTAGAAATAAACCCTTTATAATCACTTCTCAAGAGAATGTTTAGCGGAATAAAATCAACGCTGAATAATCAATTCGTATATAGCACTTGCAGAAATAAATTCCAACGCTAAGCTTAAACAACATATCAATCACTAGCCTTAGCAAAAATTGTAAATGCTAAGCCGGATGACAGTACATTTCTCTTATAATATTTTCAACACTCGATCAAATGAACTCAAAGTTCAATTCATATACCATGTTTCAGGTGGAATTGTGATAACATCATGCATTATCAAAACATTTTGCAAGCGGTTAGTCAAAATGTTACCTTGTAGGTTAAGCTGGTGAGAAAGGAGTGTGACGCGCGAAGTGATTATCTTTTTATCGATCAACTTCCGAATCAAAAGAAGTCTTAGATACCAGAGCGCAAGAAAACAAAAGCTCTGATACCACTTCTGTAGCGCCCCGATTTTCCTTTCTGATTTGTTTGGGAACGCTAAAGTGGCGTTGGTCAATTTAACAATAAAACTTCAATTGGTTGTATGAATTAAACAAAATGAACGAAAATAGTTGTAATCCAACGCATTCATACAATAGTAATAATAAAACAGAAAGAAATAATCTCCAAGAAGTTATTACATAATTAGGGTAAATTCTCAAATATAA